>JBBPBX010031798.1:0-12124 GCA_038048925.1 Garcialebias charrua | reverse complement strand
ATATGGGTCTCCAAGTCAAACGCTGTCAGTCCCCTGAGACGACCTCTGTTGTGACTTGGCACTATATAAATAAACTGAATTCAATTGACAGCTGATCTTGAAGATGTTGCTCGCCAGAAAGCTTTTCTTGCATCACAAATGAAAAGAAACTGAAAACCTTCCCAAACAGGAAAAACATGGAATGATATACCCGGCACGTATATGAACATGAAGTATGGACTTGGAGTCCTGTTCGGATTCACATACGTATGTGAGCTGCTAATCCCCAACATGAACTACATTCAAAACAAACATCACTCACGTGTCATAGACCATGCTCACACTAAGATGTGAAGATGAAGGTGAAGTCATCCAGCTCTGACGTGAAGATGCTGCACGCTGAGGTTCAGGAGCAAAAATCACATTAGTCAGGTAAAATAAATATTTTAATTAGCTATTATTTTCCAAATGTATATTTGGCATTGTTAAAGGAGACCACATATAGGCATTTAAAATTTTTATGTTATGTCTGTGTGCTATCTTGACAATATTAATTCATTTTAATACACAAAATAATTCTTAGATAATTAATTATACCCTTTTTAATTCTGCCATTTTTAACTTTCGTTTTGAACGACCGGTTTCTTGAAGTCCACGCCCTTCAACGATCTGTTAACGCCCTCTGTAACAGCCAGTATCTGTAATGTGTTGTTGTTTTAAAATTAGCTCTTTTTTTATTACTCATTTGACTTACTGTTAGTGTTAGCTTAAGATAACTTACCGAAACCCGTCTGAGCGCGCCGCAGTTTGCTGCTCCTTTTAGCATTAGACCACCCGAATCCGAAGCTAATGTTAGCTTGTTCCTCTTCCGGTTTTCGCCAGCTCCGCTCGTTGCACGCGGAGATTTTGGGAGTTATCGCTGTTCCAGTCAAGACAACACAAAGTTCACCAAGTGTCTCCCGTAAATTAATCTGTAAGGAGAAGGTCCTCGCTGCTGCGAGCCTGCTGCGAGGCTGAAATGAGGCTGTACAGTTGAAGCTCCGCTCCATCGCGCCGGAAGAGGGTCCCGTCGCAACCGGTCCCTAAGCCGGGGGTCCGCTCGTTTAATTTTTGCCGGCTGCGCGTTGGCAGCGATCGCAAATACACTAAAAATTGAACTAAAACATAAAAATAACAATTATACTTTATTTATAAAGCCATTTAAAAAACACAGCTGCAACAAAGTGCTGTACACATGAAATTAAGAACATATAAACAAAAGATGAGATGAAATCATGAAAAACAACAGTCATGTGTTTAATACAGAAGTGGGTTGAGCCTAACCAGGGGTTGCTAGGTGAGGGGCTGGACTCAGGTTTGAGGTGATTGGCTACGGCTTGTGACGTCAATAACTGCAGGAAGTGTGAATCCAGGTGTATTTATCAAAAATAAATAAATCTACTTAGAGTAAATAAACCACTGGGTGCATTTTTTTGGCACAAGGACTGTTTTTTTATGAAGTAAATACCCAAAGTTGAGTAAAAAAAACATTAAAAAGTGAATTTTGCATCTGTGGTCCCCTTTAAACATGTTTGAGGGAAATATTCCTTAGAGAGGGCAGCATAGTGGCACAACTGGCAGAGCTGCTGCCTCTCAGCAAGCAGGCCCCTGGTTCAAATCCCAGTCCAGGGGCATTTCTAGGTGGAGTTTGCATGTTCTCTCTGTGCATGTGTGGGTTTTCTCCAGGTACACCAGTTTCCTCCCACAGATCAAAAACATGTATGTTAGACTGATTAGTAACTCTAAATTGTCTCTAGGTGAGAGAGAGAGAGAGAGAGAGAGAGCGAGAGAGAGAATGTTTGTTTGTCTCGTTTGTCTCTATGTGTCCCTGTGATGGACTGGAGACCCGTCCAGGGTGTACCCCGCCCCTAATACAGTGATTGCTGGACATGGGCACTGGTGACCCTTGTGACCCAAAATGGAAGAAGCGGGTAAAGATAATGGATGGATGGATGATTTTTCAGCTGAGTTAACTTTAACAGATTATTTAATGGTCATTAAAATGACAACAAGATTTCATGATAAAGCCGGCACTGTTTATTTTTTAAATCTTTACTGATAAAAAAGAAAATACATTACATAAAACCCTGATGCATGCTCAATAATCCAGGTAGAAAAATCTAAAAAAGCTAAGTCTGGTCCTCTGGACATTCAAAAAACAAAAAAAAAAATTGTAGAAACGTTTCGTCTTTCGTCCGAAAGACTTCCTCAGTCTGAGCTGCTGTATTCAGCTCAGTCTTATAAATAGCACCCTCTCACAGTGGATCAACCAGTTTGCTGATGACAGCCTGAAACCAGCTGCTCACATGATCAAGGAGGACCATCAGCCTAACGATGGATTGTTAGCACCCTGATGGTTGTTTGCTATTCACAGAGGGCTGAGTGATACTAGCAATAACAGCATTGTAAGAGGGGGACAGTTGAACCCGGAGGCCTCCACCCCTGTTTAATGATGGACGGTTTCTTTTCACAAAGATGGCCTCCTTTACTCCTCTCTCAAACCATCGTTCCTCTCTATCAAGGATGTGAACATCTTCATCCCTGAAAGAGTGACCGCTGGCGTGGAGATGAGTGTAGACTGCAGAGTCCTGACCTGATGATGTTGATCTTCTGTGCTGGTCCATCCTTTTGGCCAGTGGCTGTTTAGTTTCCCCGATATAAGACTGATCACAGCCCTCCTGACACTGAACAGCATACACAATATTACTCTGTTTGTGCCGGGGGACTGGATCTTTGGGATGAACCAGTCTTTGCCGTAATGTATTTTGGGGTTTAAAAGCCACTGGGACGTTGTGTTTAGAAAATAAACATCTCAATGTCTCTGAAACTCCCGCAACATACGGAATGACCACTGGTCTGGGTCTGGGTTCCTTCTTTTCACCTGATGGCTGGCTGGAGTCCTGTTTGGGTTTCTTCTCTGCTTTCAGGAAGGCCCAGTTAGGATATCCACATTTCTCTAGAGCCTGTTTTGTGTGTGATTTCTCCTTCTGTCTGGCTCCTGAGTTAGTGGGGACGCTGTCTGCTCTGTGATACAGAGTCCTGATGACTCCTAACTTGTGCTCCAGAGGGTGATGGGAGTCAAACTGTAAATACTGGTCTGTGTGGGTGGGTTTGCGGTACACCTCAGTTTGCAAATTTCCTCTATCAGAAACTGAGACCTCACAGTCCAAGAAAGCCAACCTGCCATTTCTTACATCTTCTCGTGTGAACTTGATATATTTATCCACAGAGTTGATGTGATCAGTGAAATGTTGGACTTCCTGAGATTTAATTTTAACCCAGGTGTCGTCAACATACCTGAACCAATGACTTGGTGGTCTCCCTGAAAAGGACGTCAAGGCTCTCTTTTCTACCTCCTCCATGTACAGGTTGGCAACAATAGGAGAAACTGGAGACCCCATAGCACACCCATGTTTCTGCCTATAATATTGCTCCCCATCATTACATAAAACTTTTTATTTTATTTGTTTCCACTCTAGGTTCCACTCGAGGTTCGGCCTACATGAGCATGCAAGGCTGGGGTCCGGGCAATGGCCTTCTGCGATTCAGCAGTTTGTATAATCCGCCATGGTGACCAGTGGAACTCAGAGCATGCAAGGCCAGGATCCCGAGTCGGCATTAGTCCACGATGTTGTCATTATTGTTTTTAAAATCTTTAAAATAGGTTCCAGCTGCTGCTCAGAGTTCAGAGATATTGCAAATGGTGGATCGGTGTTATGAAAAAGTATTAGAAAGATCCAGTGACTCTGCCCCGACCAATCAGTGACTGACAGAGTTCTGATGTCACGTTTTGGTACATACTCAACTCAGCCCAGTTGGAACCACATAGCCAAGGGTTCTGAAAAAAAGGACCAATTCTACGTACTGTTACTAATGCAAAAGGGGTATTCATCCATCCATCTTCTCCCGCTTATCCGGGGTTGGGTCGTGGGGGTAACAGCATAAGTAGGGAGGCCCAGACTTCCCTCTCCCCAGCCACTTGGGCCAGCTCCTCTGGGGGAATCCCAAGGCGTTCCCAGTCCAGCTGAGAAACATAGTCCCTCCAGCGTGTCCTGGGTCTTCCTCTGGGTCTCCTCCAAGGGTATTATAGAAGATATGGAGTATCTTGCTGCAAACACTGAAGGACTTCAGCTCTTCCTCAAGAACTACAGTCTGATCTGTCCCTTCTTGTAGACGCTTCACTATTGCATCTCCAGTCCAGTCTGTTGTCCAGGTGAACCCCAAGGTATTTATACTTCTGCACCACCTCCACTTCTTCTCCCATGATGGAAATAGGGTTGTACCTGTTCCCGTTTCTCCTGAAATCTACAATCATCTCCTTTGTTTTGTTCACATTCAAGATGAGATGAATGTTTCCACACCATGTCACAAAGTGGTCCAGCAGTTCCCTGTACAGTACTCAGCTTCTTGTCCATGTCAGGTACACCCGACCACTGCAGAGTCATCTGAATAGTTCTGCAGATGACTGGAGTCTGTTTTGTACCGAATCTGAGGTGTACAGAGTGAAAAGGAGAAAGTAGGAAGGGCCCTCAGCCAGCCCAGAATACCAACTTGAGAATCCATTAGAAGCAGGTTTTATCACGTATATGACATTACATTTTATTTAAACAAAAAACAGTTACTGTTTTGCCAAACTCAAAAGCGCACCCATCTATTCATTTTGAGCCAAGCCACCTTAGTATCTTGGCCACACACATCCTCACAGAACCAAACACCCTCCTGCAGCACCTCGGTGTGGCCATGGGTTATAAAAGCCATGATGAATGGCACATGTGATCGCAACACTCTCCTTTCAGCCTAACCTTTCTCAAATCCTTGTGACATTCTCCCTGCAGCGCTGCTTGTCTACTTCCCCTGCAGGCATTGTGCCAAATTAACCAAGCGTGAAAAATGGCTGCTCTGTTGTCAAATGATTCACTCAGATGAGCTGCAAAAAAAACCAAAGCAGTCGGAGGAGCCTGTTTGGTATTCAAGGAGGTGCCGCGTTACCTGTTCCAAAGCTTTTCCTGTTTGAGAGGATCACTGAGCCTCAGGGGGGAATTTGGATGCAGTAGCTGCTGATGAATAGCTAATAAGGTCTATTAGCTCATTTAATTACATCTTAGCTTTTATCACAAAGCTGGTTTATTTTCTTAACATGCAGAAGCAGTTGCAGGTTTTTTAAAGGCTACACTCACATCCTTGTAGGAGATTTTAGTAGATTAATGTGCAAAATGTCTTTGGAAGTCGGGGCTTAACAGATATTCAGCTCTGAATGTATAACGGTACAACAAGCTGATCTTGTGAGCTGAAAAAAAAAAGACTTTCTGTTGAAGCAGAAGGAGAGACAGGCAGCGAACAGAGAAGTTGAAAGTGGGCCTGATGAATCCAGCTGTGCTGCACATTTGAAGCACAGCAGGAGGCTTCAAAAAGCACTTTCTTCTCTGCCTCATCTCACTTCGTATACGCAAATTAACATCAGATTACGTCGACAGAAATATCTGCTGGTGGGGCGTTAAAATCCAGAGGAAGTTTCTGACTGACACATCCTTGTCTCTTTTTTTTCTTTACACATTTTAGTCAGCTCTCCTCTCACCTGAGACAGTGTGACTAGTTCACATCATCACCTTTTCACCCATCCAGGCAGAGAAAAACCAGCCAGGAGATCTTTCACCTCCAGGACTGAAGTGAACGCCTTGAACCAAAGCAACAGCCCAGAACACACACGATGGAGGAAAATACAAGTTGATCAATATTTATAAGATGCAAATGTGAGAAAAGATGATGCTGGTCTGTTTGAACACCTGTTCCTCCCTGGTTTACAGAGTTCCTGTTCACCACCTGACTTTATGCTTTGCCTTATGTCTCCTGTAAACCTCCTTGTTTACAGTTAGTTCTTCTGTTCTTTATTTTCCATCGCCCAGTATTACTGTTTATCCCATATTCCTTTCTGTGTACTTCTTACAGAGCTTCTGTCAGGAATTACTGTGAGAGCAGGTACGAACCCAATCCGGCAGGCAGGGATTCAGACTCAGAAAGATTACAAAATAAATACTTTAATAACAATAAGAAATTAAAGAGCTGCTGTAAAAAAGGAGGGACAGAGGAATGGAGGAAATGGGTTCACCAGCATTCCAGAGTAGGAAATTAACTCTTTTTTCCCTTCATTATGGCTCTGAAATGTATGTGTGTTTTGATAATTATGTAGGGTACTGTGTAAGGATAGGCTAAGTGCTTGGTAAAATACAGTACTGTGCATATAAGGGGCAGTTTGGACGTATGTTCCGACTTACGCCGAAATTTGCTTTACAACGCCACGCAAGAACGAATCTCCGTTGTAAGTCGAGGACTACCTGTAACTTTAAACAAATAATCACTTAAATTAATCACTTTAATATCCATTTTAAAGCTAGGAATAAAAAAAACACATTTTGTGTTAGCACAATTTAATCATAACTTTGAAACTTATCCAACATTAATAAAACTTAGGCTACCTCAAGTTACCCTGATGCATGCTCAATAATTTAGGTAGAAAATTCTAAAGAAGCTAAGTCTTGTCCTCTGGACATTCATACCTCAAGTTGCCTTTTTGGACATGCATGCATATACAGTATGTGTACACATTGTACTTGTGAAATATATTTCTGTCAGTATAATATTTGTTATGCTACTGAAAATTGTGTACACCTACAGTCTGCAGTATAAATGCACATTAAACCGATGCAGAACCTTTAGTTCCAGGTTTTTGTTACTGGTAGGAAGGAGTTTTAGTTACATGCCTGCACTAAGCAACAAACCTGACACTTCCTGTTTACATCAAGGATGGTAGTATTATTGGCTGAGAGGTTGGTCACATGGGTAAGAGTAGGCTGTCCTATGAGGAGATGACGACACCAACGGGATTGTCAGGATTCACACAGGACAGGACGAATCCAGTTGTGCAGGCAGGGACTCAGACTCAGAGGTACAAAATAAACACTTTAATAAACATAAATCAAAGAGCTGGCAAGGCAGCAAAACTTACATGTTAACAGAACCATCAGGACGGGACCAAGACAAGACCAGGCTGTACCTAACGACGACGCGACAATAACTGAGACACAGAACAGGGCTTATATACACACAGACAAGACGAGACGATCACAAACACCTGAGGACAATTAACTAAGACAGAGCAGGAACGGGAAGCTAAACCTAAAACATGAAAGTAACTAGGAACAGACCTGGAGGTAAAACTACGAGTAAATAAACATGAGACTAAACTGGAAGGGAAACTAATAAAACTAACAGACTAGGAACTGACTACAGGATGAGAGAACTGGAGGTAAACTAAGAATGAATAAACTGGAAGGGAAACTAATAAACTAACTGACTAGGAACTGACTAACAGAGGGGGACGAAGGGAGCCAATCCTGACAGTACCCCCCCTCAAAGACGCCCCCCGGCGTCCCCAAAGAACACCCCCCAAAAAACAAGGCGGGCAGAGGGAGGCACCGCAGGGATGGCGGGCACGGAAAAACACAAGGACAGGGGACAAACCCTAAAACACAGAACACAAAAAACGTCCAGACGGGCAGCGGCTCGTCCACCAGGCAGGTCGGGTGGTCGGCCAGGGCGCCGCCCCTCAGGCAGGAGCCGGTCAGGCGGTCGGCCGGGACGCCACCCCCCAGGGCGGAGACGGTCAGGCGGTCGGCCGGGACGTCGCCCACCAGGCAGGAGCAGGTCAGGCGATCGGCCGGGATGCCGCCCCTCAGGCAGGAGCAGGTCGGGCGGTCGGCCAGTCAGGCGGGCAGCAGGAAGGCAGCCCACCACCAGGAGCCTCCGTCGGTGACGAGGCCTCAGGAAAGTCGAAGACGAAGGTAGGACCCTCCAGGGTCCACCCAAAACAGGAGCACCCTCATGCAGTGCAGCGGCGCCCAGCCACAAGACGTCAACGGGCGTAGAGACGGGAATCGAGAAGTCGAAGGGCGTTGAGACGTCTTGTGAACCATCAAGCGTAGAGAGGTCGTGGGAACCCTCGATCGTTGAGACGTCGGCAGGCGTAGAGACATCGGGCGTTGACGCGTCCCGAACGACCATTGGCATGGGGACGTCGTCAGGGACGTCCGGCAAAGAGACGGAGACGAGAGTCGAGGAGTCATCGAGCGTCAAGACCTTGAGCCTTGAGATGATGTCGTCGAGCAACGAGGCGTCTGCGGCATTGGGACCCTCTGGAGACGGCGAGGGACCCTCTGGAGACGGCGAGAGACCCTCTGGAGACGGCGAGAGACCCGACGGCGAGAGACCCTCTGGAGACGGCAAGAGACCCTCTTGGAAGGAGTCCACCAGGACCCTCTCGGCACCGGACACTGGAGGGGGTCCCTCCTGGGACCCCTCGGGACCCTCCGAAGACGGAGGAGCGCCTGTTGTGCCTGGACCCTCCGTAGAGGCGTCTGTTGCGCTGGGACCCTCCGTAGACGTGGAGGCGTCTGTTGCGCCGGGACCCTCCGTAGACGTGGAGGCGTCTGTTGCGCCGGGACCCTCCGTAGACGTGGAGGCGTCTGTTGCGCCGGGACCCTCCGTAGACGTGGAGGCGTCTGTTGCGCCGGGACCCTCCGTAGACGTGGAGGCGTCTGTTGCGCCGGGACCCTCCGTAGACGTGGAGGCGTCTGTTGCGCCGGGACCCTCCGTAGACGTGGAGGCGTCTGTGCAGCAGAAGATGTGAGGGGCGTCCTCCTGGACCCCCTCGGAACAGGATACGTGAGGGGCATCCTCCTGGACCCCCTCGGAACAGGATACGGGAGGGGCATCCTCCAAGACCCCCTCGGAACAAGATACAGGAGAGGCGTCCGGACCCTCTGAGGATGTGGAGGCGTCCGAACCCTCTGAGGCTGGAAGCAGGGCAGCAGCGTCCCCTGGAGTCGGAGACAGGGCAGCGCCCTCTGGAGCCAGAGACAGGGCAGCGCCCTCTGGAGCCAGAGACAGGGCAGCGCCCTCTGGAGCCAGAGACAGGGCAGCGCCCTCTGGAGCCGGAGACCGGGGCAGCGCCCCCTGGAGCCGGAGACGGCGGGGCAGCGCCCCCTGGAGCCGGAGACGGCGGGGCAGCGCCCCCTGGAGCCGGAGACGGCGGGGCAGCGCCCCCTGGAGCCGGAGACGGCGGGGCAGCGCCCCCTGGAGCCGGAGACGGCGGGGCAGCGCCCCCTGGAGCCGGAGACGGCGGGGCCACTGGCCAGCAGGGAGCGTGGGAGGCGTCCTCCTGGACCCTCCCGAGACTGGAACCGTGGGACGAGTCCTCCTGGACCCTCCCGAGACTGGAACCGTGAGAGGAGTCCTCCTGGACCCTCCCGAGACTGGAACCGTGAGAGGAGTCCTCCTGGACCCTCCCGAGACTGGAACCGTGAGAGGGGTCCTCCTGGACCCTCCCGAGACTGGAACCGTGGGACGGGTCCTCCTGGACCCTCCCGAGACTGGAACCGTGGGACGGGTCCTCCTGGACCCTCCCGGGACTGGAACCGTGGGACGGGTCCTCCTGGACCCTCCCGAGACTGGAACCGTGGGACGGGTCCTCCTGGACCCTCCCGAGACTGGAACTGTGGGAGGTGTCCTCCTGGACCCTCCCGAGACTGGAAACATGAGGGGCTCCCTTCTGGGACCCCTCGAG
The DNA here is from genome assembly GCA_038048925.1 of Garcialebias charrua. Lineage (NCBI taxonomy): Eukaryota > Metazoa > Chordata > Actinopteri > Cyprinodontiformes > Rivulidae > Garcialebias > Garcialebias charrua. The sequence continues at coordinate 2,487 of JBBPBX010031798.1, read as the reverse complement.
ACAGCAGTAGATATGGGTGGCACCCTCCAGGGCCCACCCAGAACAGGAAACGTGAGAGGATTCCCTCAGGGACCCCTCTAGGGACTCTGGAGCTGCAGCAGGTTCTGGAGCTGCAGCAGGTTCTGGAGCTGCAGCAGGTTCTGGAGCTGCAGCAGGTTCTGGAGCTGCAGCAGGTTCTGGAGCTGCAGCAGGGTCTGGAGCTGCAGCAGGGTCTGGAGGTTCTGAAGCCGCAGCAGGGTCTGGAGCTGCAGCAGGGTCTGGAGCTGCAGCAGGGTCTGGAGGTTCTGAAGCCGCAGCAGGGTCCGAAGCTGCAGGTGTTGGAACTGCTGCGGCAGGATCTCCTTCGGCAGTAGAGACAGGATCTGAAAAGCCAAGACCAGGAGCCGAAGAGCTGGAACCAGGAGCCAAAAAGCTGGAACCAGGAGCCAAAGCGTCGACAGCCAACGAGTCTGCAACAGGCGATGAGTCGGGCAGAGAGGGGGCTTGAGACCCACATCTACCCCTTTTTCTGCGGTGGCGAGAAGCCTTAACTGCAACAGCCGATGAAGGCAGGTCAGCGCCTTCTGTTGATGACTGACTGGCTGTGGCAGTGATGGCTGCAGGATGCTGGTAGGTAACTGTTGTACCTGGAAACACTGTTGTGGCTGCAGGCTGGGAAACAGGGACTGATCTGAGTGTGGGTTCTTTAACTGATCTTATTTTCTTCAGAAGCTGACAATACTCAGGAATGGATAAGAGACCAGGTGTAGACGTCAACAGTCTTTCAGCAAGGGAGAGTAATAAATCTGAACTGGCCGGGTTAACTTCAGCTGAGGAAAATAACCTTTGCAAAGTACCGTTTATGTGCTGTAAGTCAGAAATGTTTATCACCCCAGAAAAACTTCCTGGGACGACCTCTACTGGTTCAATGTGACATTGTTCAGGTGACTGACCTGTGGGCTGACCCCCCTTCATCTGGTCACTAGATGAACGGGGAGCTGAGTGAGTGGTGTGAAGACCCGCCCCCGTGGGGTCGCTGTGACCGGGTTCACCGAACCGAGCCTGGACAGCTGTGAGCGACCGTGGAGCGTTTGTCTCCACCCTCACCGGAAACCTGGGAGATGAGGCCATGGAACTCGCTACCCCTGGAGCGCTGGAGTCGTGCCCAAAATACTCGGACTCGCTGGACCGGGTTTGATCAGCTGACCAAGATGGAGGTGCAGGTGAACGCTTCCGGTTCTTCTTTTTACCGCCTTTACGGCGGCGTGGAGGCTGGGGAAAAAGAGGAATACACAAATCGTCCTCGTCCTCTCCGGACGTCCATCCGGAAATGGCGAGAGGAGCTGGAACGTGAGACACACAAGGAAAAGACGTCGAGCGGTTCTCACGAAGCTGAACCCGTCCCTCCTCCTCGAGAACCTGGAGGGGAGAAGCCATATTCTCCACCCCCCGGCTGAAGTCCTCTTGGGCCGGCGTGGGAACGGTCCAGAAACCACCGCAACGAAACACGGCCCCCTCCATCCACTTGGACATGAGAGGTAGGTGTCTTTAAGTCTAAGGAGAACCCTGCCCGCTGGATTCTAAATATGGTCGCGTCGTACTGTCAGGATTCACACAGGACAGGACGAATCCAGTTGTGCAGGCAGGGACTCAGACTCAGAGGTACAAAATAAACACTTTAATAAACATAAATCAAAGAGCTGGCAAGGCAGCAAAACTTACATGTTAACAGAACCATCAGGACGGGACCAAGACAAGACCAGGCTGTACCTAACGACGACGCGACAATAACTGAGACACAGAACAGGGCTTATATACACACAGACAAGACGAGACGATCACAAACACCTGAGGACAATTAACTAAGACAGAGCAGGAACGGGAAGCTAAACCTAAAACATGAAAGTAACTAGGAACAGACCTGGAGGTAAAACTACGAGTAAATAAACATGAGACTAAACTGGAAGGGAAACTAATAAAACTAACAGACTAGGAACTGACTACAGGATGAGAGAACTGGAGGTAAACTAAGAATGAATAAACTGGAAGGGAAACTAATAAACTAACTGACTAGGAACTGACTAACAGAGGGGGACGAAGGGAGCCAATCCTGACAGGGATGGGCCACGGGCCAGCCTCTAAAGTAAATTTGGGACAGGCTGTGTAAACGGGGTCTCAACTCAACTCAACTTTATTATTAGGTCCCGAGGGGCAATTCATTTACAGCAGGTAATTTATAATTATGTTAAATAATTATACTACTGTACTCTGGTAGAGTTATTTGACTTTACCATAGAATGTCCTAAGACAAAATGTGATAGATTCTTTTTTGAATACCAATGATTATCCGACTGTATGTTCCCTTTTTTCCATATCTGATTGTTGGCGGCGCAATTTAATTATTGCTGCGGCTTTCCGTGCGTACGTCCCTCTTAGGATGGTGCGCGCGCCAATTGCAATGTTTTGTACCTCGGTGCAAATATGCCAATAAAGATATATTCTATTATT
>JBBPBX010031797.1:3743-19075 GCA_038048925.1 Garcialebias charrua | reverse complement strand
TATATATATATATATAATATATATTATATATATATATATATATAATTAAATATATACTGTATATATATATATAATTAAATATCTACGTTGTTAAGTCACCATTATTTATTTATTTATTTAGTGCAAATACGGTGGCCCATATACAGCTGAAATTGCTCTATTGACAAAGCAAAACTCCACTTATTATTTTAAGAGGAGTGGTCAAATGATCTCATACATTTTTACCTGGATGTTTAAAGAGGCAGAGTTTGTTAATGTATTTTGTTGTGCTACTCCTTTAAACTAAAAAATGTGTCATTTTGTGAGTACTGTATTTTGACCAGAGTGAAAGCAGCTCTAAAGAAACCAATGAGCTCAGCAGGCCAGGTTTGAAAATCTGTATGTTGCTGCCATCTAGTGGTTTAACCTGTACTTTGCATACAACACTTTGCGCACGATGCAGACTGACTCTGTTTTTTCAAAGAAAAACTGTTGTTTTCTCAAGCCTCAGGGCTGCATTTGAACATAAACAAATGTGAAATTGAGCATTTTCGTAATCTTCAATTTCCAAGATACCAGTTTGAAATGAATCTGGACTACTGAATATAAAAGTAAGTAGTTAAACGTAGTTAAGTACAGTAATATGCTTTTGTTTCTATTGAAAAAAAAAATACCTCGTCGCTTATCCACAGATGTCAGGCTGCATGGTATTGTTATGGGCACCATGGTGAATGTATGCATCCACTCCCATGGTGAATCACGCACGTGTCATCTTCCGCACGGGATCTGGCCCCACTCCAATGCCACCCAGCCACGACATCAGATTGATTCAGCGGTTTCCCAACGAGCGTGCAGGCTCCTAATGGTGATTGGGCCACCTTACGGTGCCAGCACCCACCCACCACAACCAATCACCACCCATCATCACTTGCACGGGGTTGGCACCGCCTCACTACCACGACATCGCGACTACGATGTATAACGTTTCTCTGAGCGGTATTTAAAGACCTTCAAATACCATGGACTGTCACTCACGGTTTCAATAAGAACATTTCTGGGTTCCATAGATAGGCACATATCTGGGTTCAACTTAAATAAAAATTATAAAAACAGACAGTTGGAATCATTTTGAACATCTTGTTTTGACTATTTTGACCATTTTTATTCTGTATCAGCTGTTGAAGACAGATGCATGATGGGAACTCAAAATGGAATTTAGCAAGTAGCCTTTCATCTTTGCGTTGTGCGCATGCGCTTTTCACAATGACGTCAGAGAACTTCCGTTCTAAATAAAAACAGACAAGTTAGGGAGCTAGAAACCAAAATACTTCCATTAACTCATATAGTTTTACTGCATTTAAATTCTGCATCTTTTTTAGACAACACATTTAAAAGTAAAATAAATGAAAAGTGTTGATGCAGCCATCGTTTAAAGCAAGGGTTGGAAATGACGGATAATGAGGGAGGAAACACAACACACCATCAGTTTCATTTGAGAAGTGCGCTCATCAGAGCAGCTGGCCATTTATTAGCAGATTCCGCCCTCCTGTGTAAAGTCTCCGCCCATAACAGGATGTCAACAAGAACATTTACAATAACCCAACAAAAAGAAATGACCTAAAATGGACCATAAGTGTTAGTATGGTACTGTGGTTATTGTGAATATTTAAGATGCTTCATAACTTGTTTGGCATGCATATTTTCACAGATGCAAAGTCAGGCTCACAGGTGAAATACATTAAAATAAAACCAGCTGGCATTTTAATAAAAATTCTATGTTCTCAATGAAATTCGTCAGTAGAGAACATTGAAGAATCTGTGGATGAAAGCCAGGAGGAAGGGAGAGTCTGCAGTCTTGAAGCAAAAGATGGAGATGATTTTTTTTATTAATTCATGAAACCAAATCAGCCAAATTCCAAAGTCATTGGGCCTCAAAAACTTTCAAACAGAACATTGCATTTTCAGGACAGGTGGTATAATCAGCATTCATGGCTTCACTACAATTAAGCAAAGGGAATTATTTGCTTTTATTGTGTTAAAACATACACAATTGAAAAAAGTACTTAGTCTAAAAAAGCAGATGCAGCATTTTCTATTAAGGGGTTTACAAACTGGAAGAATGCTACCACAAGACCATGAGCTTAACCTACATGCAGAGTCAGAGTCAGAGAATCTTTATTGTCATTTGCACCACATGTACATGTGATGGAACGAGATTATGTACACAGGGTCCCAGTTACATCCAACAATAAAATGTAAGAGAAGAACAGTAATAACATCTAAGATATGAGCTAAAAAAAACATCAACTTCCACTGTAACAAAACCTGTTTATGGAAAGCAGAGAGCTGTAGGGGGAGTTTAGATAATTCAAAATCACATTTCAATAACAGCTCAATACCTCCTACTTTCTGAAATATGAATGACGGTACAGCAAACCAAATAAGATCACTGTTTTTTTAGAAGGGACTGAAGCCATCTAATTTTTAAAGTATCATTCATGATTTCAAAATCGATCGCCTTAATACCACCTTCCTCATATTTTTTAGCAAATCTCTTTTTCTAATGTAATGGTGTTTGTTTTTCCAAATAAAGTTAAAATTGATTTTGTTAATCTGTTTTATGAGATTTGGAGGGACAGCTAATGAATATGCAGGATACGTCAACCAGTGTTCAGTTTTTGTTAATAATGTTCTACTAAACAACGTCAAATCTCTCTGAAGCCAATTATTTAATGTTTTGCCACATTTATCAATGTTGTCTTGTAAATTTTTTCTTGCACTAGTAGCTTGACACTTAGTAATCCACAATCCTAAATACCTTCTTTCATTTTTAACTGGAATATTGGAAACCGAAGATTCAGAAAAGTTATGGATACTCATAATTTCACATTTATTTATATTTAGCTGCAGCCCTGAGGCTTGAGAGAACAACTCTATTTCCTTAGAGGAATTTGTTATTTTTTAGGAAGAGGGTTGTATCATCTGCAGATTGGCTGATAATTATTTTCTGGTTATTTATTTCCAAACCTCCTATATTAGAATTATTAATTGTTAATGATAGTAATTCCGTGACTATAATAAATAATAAAGGCGAAATACTGCAGTCTTGTGTGATTCCTCTTTCTACTTTGAATCTGGGGCATGTGCCCTGAGGTAGAGACACACAGCTGTTAATGTTAATGTTTAACATGGTGATCATACTGAGAAAGTTATTTCCAAATCCAAAATGACTCAAAGTATTAACAATAAATTGATGTTCCACAGAATCAAATGCTTTGTGGAAATCTAAAAACAGCATAAAAACATCATCTTTTATGAAGTGACAATAATCAATCCGGTCCAGAACCAGGCAAATGTTGTTATGGATGGATCTACCTTTAAAGAAAGCCGGAATGGGTTTGACTAGTTATACCAGGTAGGCCCGTTTTTAACCTCATTGCCAGAACTTTTGTTAGGATCTTGTAACAATGTTCAACAATGTGATAGGCCTTAGATTATTTAATTTTTAAAAATCTTTACCAGGTTTTGGGATTAGCTTAATTACGCCTTGTTTCATAGTTTCCATGAGTTCCTTCCTAATAACACATTCTACTACAGCCTGGAACAACAGTAGTTTTAAATCCTCCCAATTTTTTTTAAAATAAAGAGCTGTAAGTCTGTCTGGCCCGGTCAGATGCCATGTTCCTTATAGCAATATCAAAATCAGAGATTCTTAGCTCCTCATCACAGATTTCTTTAAAATTTTCATCAATAACAGGAAGCAGATTTTTCTTTTTTTTTCAAAAGATGATGAAGAGCTCAAGATGCTGCGTGGACTTCAGAAAACACAGTGGACCAACACCAGCAGAGGACATGGCATCAAACCACCACTGACTGTGGAAACTTCACTCTGGACTTCAAGCAACATGGATTCTGGGCCTCTCCACTCTTCTTCCAGACTCTGGGACTTGATTTCCAAATGACATGAAGAATTCAATTTAATCTGAAAAGAGGACATTGGTCCACTGAGCAACAGTTCTTTTTCTCCTCAGCAGGAAAGAAACTTCTGACGTTAGCGCTGCTCAGGAGTGGCTGGACTCGAGGAATGAGACATAGATCTCAGCTGATTGGGGTGTGACACCATGAGTTTCTAATATTTAACCTCTTCATAAGTTTTCAAATTTCTGAGACACAGAATTTTGGTTTTTCATTATCTGTAAGTCATAATCATCAAAATTACAAAACAAGTGAAACTTTTCACAATATTAAAAATTTTTTTAGATGCACTTTTGCATGAGCTGTTTAGGACAGGAGACTGAAGACTTTCCAGTTTCCCTCAACCTCAATCCTGTTGAGCATTTGGGAGTTTTATAAGTTAAGAACATCCAACAAGCTTGACATCCTATGAAGCTATTTATTTTACTTTTTAGATCATGCTGTTTTCACTAATGTTATCAATAAATGAAAAAAGAATGGAAATATATTTCCTGCTATTACTTCGATCATTATTCTTGTTTGATCTGATCTCCAAACTTTCTATATTTGAGAAATGGCAGCAAAAAACAAAACAAAAAAAACCCCAAAAATCCAGCATTTTTTTTCGCTGTCCCATTAAGAATTTATTTAAAGTTTTACTATGCTATGAAATTAAACCTAACTACCAAACATGTTTATGTTTAAGACTGTTTATATATGCTGCTCATTGTATAATTGCATTGCTGCTCATTGTTACCATCACAGACATCTACACCTCCAGATGCAGGAAGAGAGCCACCTGCATCATGAAGGACCACACTCACCCAGCACACACACTTTTTGCCCCACTCCCCTCAGGAAGGAGGTTAAGGAGCATATAAGTGTAGAACCACTAGACTGAGGAACAGCTTCTACCCTGAGGCTGTTAGACTCATGAATATCTAACCAGGATCAGCACAGTGGAAAAAAATCACATCATGTTGCTGCTGATCTGTTTCATGTTGCTGCTGATCTGTTTCATGTTGCTGCTGATCTGTTTCATGTTGCTGTGTTCATTTGTACTCCTCTGCTCACACAGACTCATGTTCGTGCTGCTGTTCGATGTATTTTTTAATGCTATTAGTGCCTAGTGTATTTTTATTAACATTTCTCTTATTTCATATCAGATCTTATTACTCCAACATTTTTCAGTCAGATCATCGGGACAGTTTCTTTTTTTTTTTGTGTGCGTGTGTGTGTGTGCTGAAACATTTCACCTTCCATCCAGAAAGCATCATCAGTCAAGGAAACACAACACAAAACTGATTCTTCCCCCAACAGCTTCCTCCAAAGTGGAACAAACCGGTTACCGTACTTTTCGGTGTAAAAGTCGCTTCTGTGTATAAGCCGCTTTGTCCAATTATTGGGAATAATTTGAAAAAATCCATAAATACGCCGCTTGGCCCTATAAGTCGCATCTATTATGCGTCACCGCTACGCGACGCGTCAGCGCCTCATTTGCCCTGCTGAAAATGGCGGCCACAGAAGCGAGCCAGCACGGAAGGACTTTACAAGATTAACACGGTAAAAACAATTATTTCTTTGCTGAGAAAAATATATTTCTTAGCTGACATTACAAGGGTTCCTGAGCTTAACTGTTCACTCTGTAAGCCTAAAAAATATCCGTTGAGTGGTTTATGACTATTTATAACAATATAAACGGAAATAAAACCGAAGGTAACGAGACGATTCCGTCTCTAAAAACATGAATAAAAAATCTAATTTTATCTCAAATGTCTTATACAGGGCAACAGTTTGTACATTAAACCCCATATAATTACACTCTGTAAGCAGAAAAAATATCCGCCGAGTGGTTTATGAGCTATATACTGTATCTAAATAATAGGTACAGTATCTGCTTACGGTAGCTAACCGCTAATAAAAGATCGTTTTTTGTTTTTTTATCTCAAACATCTACACACCAATGCTTACACGGAACTTCACCAGATTATCTAAAGGACATTCTTGCTCCATATTCATCCACCCGGTTTCTGCAATCACAGAACAGTAATCTCCTTCACATTCCACAAACCAAATTAAGGACCATGGGAGACCGGGCATTCTGTGTGGCTGCCCGCCGCTTATGGAACTCCCTCCCTGACTACCTGAGAGCTCCACAGTCAGTCACTGGTTGACTTTAAACAAGGCTTAAAGACTTTTCTTTTTAAGCGAGCCTACTCTGCCTCCACATGATTTTACCTTTAATCTTAGTTGATACTATCATTGATTTTACTTGATTTTATCACTTGTTTTTATTTGATCTTTGATTTTTGTTGCACTTGTAGCATTTTGAGATTTTTGTTAATGAAAAGTGCATTATAAATTAAATTCATTATTATTAGTATTATCTCATAAAGCTAGTCAGTTGTAAATGACCACCAAATAATTACGCTCTGTAAGTTTCAAGAAAATCCGTGGTGTGGTTTATGAGTTATCTTGCTAAAAAACACAGCTACAGCTAATAGCAGCTACCTCCAGAGCAGGAGGCCGGGCAGCGACAGAGTCAGTCCGAGCAGAGGAGGCTTTTTTCGGACACATGAGCTAGAAACGGTCGGTGTACTCTCTGGAAGTGTCCCCCTAGCGGACAAAAGTGGTACTGCACCATTTTTTTGCCAAGATGAAAAACGGTCATATCCGAGTCAAAAATGGGTCTAAAAATATGGGGAAAAAATCCATAAATATGACGCTTCGGCATAAGCTGCAGGACATGCAAATTAGTTTAAAAAAAAACAGCGACTTATACCCCGAAAAGTACGGTATATTGGTGCTAAAAAGGTCCCTTTGGCACGCCACCTCCTCTAGTGCCAGCCCTCTCCCTCGTCAATAGGTGACCTGTCCAGATGACCTGACTGAAAATTATTGGATTGTATACCTGGATTATTGAGCATGGACTTTGTTGGTTTGGAACCAGTTTGACATGACTGTAGACAAGGAAGAGGGCCAGCACCAGAGGAGGGAGTGTGCCAAAGAGACCATCTTGGCACCAAAATAACTGGTTTGTTCCACGTTGGAGTAAGCTGTTGGGGGAAGAATCAGTTTTGTGTTGTGTTTTCCTTGACTGATAAAGCATTCTGGATGGAAAGTGAAACATTTCAGAACAAAACAAAAAAAAAAAACTGTCCAGATGACCTGACTGAAAATTGTTGGATTGTATACATGGATTTCCTGATGCATGCTCAATAATCCAGGTAGAATAATCTAAAAAAGTTAGGTCTGGCTCTGGACATTCAAAAAACAAAACGACAACAAAAATTGTAGAAATGTTTCGTCTTTTATCCGAAAGACTTCTTCAGTCTGAGGAGCTGCATTCAGCTCAGTCTTATAAATGCCTTGTTGGCATTCACACAATGAATAATGAATAGTAATGAATAATGAATAGTGTCCTGAAGAATCATAAAGCAAAAACTTGTATTTCAAAATATTTTGTAAAAGACAACGATGAAATTCATGATGAAAATGAAATTGTTAATGGATTTAATCAATATTTTGTGAATGTTGGATCAAGCCTTGCAGCTAAAATACCAAAAGTAGATAAAAATGCGATCCACTCAATTACAGGTTGTGCAAATAGTATTTTTCTAAATGGAACTAACAAAGAGGAAATAATGAATGTAGTAAAACATCTTACAGACAAGAGATCGAAAGACTGGGTGGACATGGATATGATGTTTGTGAAGGACATAATGAGCCATGTTATTGAGCCGTTCACATACATATGTAACTTATCATTTTCAACAGGAATATTTCCAGATAATATGAAAGTAGCTAAGGTCGTTCCTCTTTTTAAAAATGGTGATAAATGTGTATTCAACAATTATAGACCTATATCCTTGTTACCACAGTTTTCAAAAATTCTTGAAAAACTATTTGTGAACAGACTAGATCAATTTATAGATAAACAAAATATTCTAAGCAACAGTCAGTATGGGTTTAGATCAAAAAACTCTACATCAATGGCTCTCATGGAATTAATGGAACAAATAACTACTGCTGTCGATCAAAAACAATATTGTATCAGTATTTTTGTTGATTTAAAAAAAGCATTCGATACTATTGATCACACCATTCTCCTTGAAAAACTGAACAAATATGGTATTAGAGGACCAGCATTACAGTGGGTATCTAGCTACTTAAAAGATAGGAAACAATTTGTACAAATAAATGATGTAAGATCTGACCTCTGTAATATCACATGTGGAGTTCCCCAAGGCTCTGTACTTGGACCAAAGCTTTTTATTTTATATGTGAATGACTTGGTAAATGTGTCAGGACTCCTTAAATGTGTACTTTTTGCTGATGATACCACTTTTTTCTGTTTAGGTGAAGATATAGAACAAATGTTGAAATTGATAAAGACGGAATTTGTCAAGATACAAACTTGGTTTAAAATAAATAAATTATCATTAAATCTAGAAAAAACTAATTACATGATATTCGGTAATAAAAAGAAAACTGTTGATGTTCCACTCAAAATTGAGGATGTTGAGATTTGTAGAGTGAGTGAGGTGAAGTTTTTGGGTGTTATCATTGATGACAAACTGACATGGAAACAACACATAAATTCTGTAAGAATAAAAATAGCTAAATCGATTGCAGTACTGTACAAAGTCAGAGACCTATTGAATGATAAAGCTCTGTATTTGTTGTATAACACAATCATTGTTCCACACTTAATCTATTGTATTGATGTTTGGGGGAATGCGTGTAAAACAATCACAAAGCCTATTTTTGTATTACAGAAAAGAGCTGTAAGAATTATCACTAGAAAACATTACCGTCATCCATCAAGTACATTATTTTATCAACTGAAGTTATTGAAGTTCCATGATTTGGTAGACTATAATATTTTATCAGTTATGTATAGAGCTCAAAATAATGCATTACCTTTAAATATCCAAATGCATTTTGTTAAAAGACAAAGTTGTTATAATCTTAAGGGGACAGAGATGTTTGTAAAACCACAATTCAGAACTAGTTTGAAGGGACGTTCTACCTCAATCCAGGGAATTAGATTATGGAATGGCTTGGAGAATGTAGTTAAAAATGCCAAGTCAATGTTTACATTTAAGAAAATGATCAAAACAAATGTGTTAAAAAATATATATGAAATAGCGTAATGTGTATTGTATTAGTTAGAAAATTAGAAAAGAGTTAGTCATTTTGTACTGTTGGTTGAAGATTATTATTGTTTAATCTGATTGTTGGAAAAAAGTTGGTTGAAGATTATTATTGTTTACATGGTTGATTATTGTTGTTTAATCTGATTGTTGGAAGTAAGGGGCAGATATAATAAGATTTATTCTTCTTTCTGCTACCTTTCATTTTTTTATATTTTGTACAATATCATTTATGAGATTGTCTTGTATTGTTTCTTTTGTAAAAAAAAAATGAACAAATTTAATAAACAAACATAAACATAAATAACACCTTCTCTTCTTCTTTGTTTTGTTTTTTAAATGCCCAGAAAACCAGACTTAACTTTTTTAGAATAAACCTGAGTTATTGAGCATGGACTTTGTTAGATCTTATTAATGTTTTTCTTTTACATTTTAATACTTTTGTTGGATGTAACTGGAACCCTGTGCACACAATTTCGTTCCACTTCATGTACCACATGTGTCGGAATGACAAATAAAGAACCTTGAATCCTTGAATCATTGCATAAAAAAGTTTCACTGTGTTTTTGTCCAACATATTTCAGAAAATAAAAGTTAGCTGCTTTTTTACTATATAAATTGTCATCATATATTTATCACATTTTCACTAGACTGATTTTGAGGAATTTTTTAACTTCGCCTGCACCATTAATTATTAACCACAATCTAAGCACGTCATTTTATAAACATCCTGCAGTGACAACGTGCAGAAGTCACTAGATGGTAGTATTTCTCTACCTGTATAAATCCACCTGCTCATGCTCTTCAGCACAGCAGAATCATGCATCATCCTGTTTATATCACTAACAACATCACAGCACGCTCTCTCAATGAATGGTAGCATGGAGCAAAAACAGCATTTCACTGCTGGCATATTAAAACTGAACTGGACCCTGCAGGAGAAGGAATAAAGTGAAACCATCACACAGTTGGTGTCTCCAGCTCATACTGTTTGTGGTGTGATTTTGGCAAGACCTTTTAACATAAAATCGTGTAGTCTGACTATCTGTAATTACATTCTCTAAAAAGGAGTTTTGACTAGTCACAATTACATATTGATTAGTCAGAATGTTAATTTAAGATATCTGTATTTACATTCTGACTAGTCAAAATAATAATTCTAGATATCTTAAAAAGAAAAGCCGTCCACATGATAAAATATTTAAGATATGTTGAATTCATTTAAAGATATCTTTAAATGAATTTTGACTAGTCATAAGTACAGTTCTAGATATCTGAAATTGATTTATGACTACTGGTACTGTAGTCATATTAGTTATTTAACATATCTTGAATTACATTTTGACTAGTCAAAACCTTATTTGAGATATCTAAAAATACATTTAAGATATCTTAAATAATGACGTAATTTAAGATACAGTATCTTTAATTGTAATTATGACTAGTCAGAACTAAAATCGAGATATCTTGAAAGGAAATAATGACTAGTCAAAATTAACTTAGAGATATCTAGAATTGTACTTGTGACTACCGGTAGTCAAAATTCATTTTAAGATATCTTAAATTGAAGCCTCCATTCAACTCAATGGTGAATCTGACGTCATTTTGACTAGTCAGAATGTAATTAGATTAGAGATATCTCAAATACGAATTTTGACTAGTCAAAATGTAATTCAAGATATCTTAAATAACTAATATGACTAGTCATGAATCAATTTCAGATATCTGGAATTTAAGTGACGTGAATCCGATTTTATGTTAAAAGGGCTTGCCAAAGTGTGATTACTACAGGATGACACATGACTGTCAGAGAACATCCTGACTGAGGGTGAGGACACCGCAGCACCATCTGCTGAGGCCTCGGGACATGCTTTGTGCTGCTGATTTGGTGCACTGATCTTCAGAGAGAATATAAACCGCACAGACGTCACTGATTTCCCTTCAAAAGATGTTTCCAAGTTTAACAGTCAACCTCAAGTGTCAGGGACATGTTTCCAGGCTCACGTGATGAATGCATTGGCTTTTTTTTTTTTTTTGGGGGGGGGTGCAAAACTTATGCAAATGATTGTCGTCGGTATTGAATACTCAAAACTTAGGCAGATACATCTTTGTCAAGTGCACTTGGATGTTTTGTTGCACTTGCACAACACTTGGCCTCTGGACAATGCCAGTCACATTACGAGCACTCAAATTGAAACAACAAATGCTAAAATTGTATCAAATCTGAGTTGGTAAACTGACATTTGACGTAGCTCTGTTTAGAAAATTACTGATTAGAGTCTAAATATTGTGGAAATCCTTTCATTTGAACTGTTAAATAATTTGATGGCTGTAAAAAAATGTTCCTTCGTTTTTCTCCTCTAGCTTAGCAAATGTTGCGAACAATAAATGTTCCATGAAACCTTTTCAAAAACACTTTTTTTTTAAGTAAGAAAGTTGATCTTTTATTACTGAACATTAGGATTTTTCAAATAGAGCTTGGCTTTAGAAAAATCATTGCATTCAATTTTTGATTTTGCATTGTCTTATTGTTGTTGGAACTACTTTGTAGATCAAGATCCCAATTTACTACCTGTTCACTTGCTGATTTTTTTTTTTTTTTCATCACCTTTAGTTGCACAGTCCTAAACGGGCAGCATTTTCTGCATTTGAAATCAGACAATACAGAGCTTGGTGTTTTTGAACCCAGGCAATAATAATAATAATAATAATTAAAGCCGCAAGCGGCGTTGAGGCCCTCGCAGCTTAGCGCCGCTCCGGCCTGTCGAGAGATGGACAAGTATGGATCTTGGTGAGTTTGGTGCCGCTGGGAGCTTATACTGTATTAGAAAGTTATTCCAGCTTGATGTTTCATGAAGAATGGCCAGATTTGAGACTTGGCCACGCCCACATGTTTTGACATAGGAAAAAACTTTTAACAACTTTTGACCTTCAATGCCTCAAGATTGTGCTGACCGAGTTTGACGCCTGGATCTCGAAAGCTCTAGGACGAGTTCGCTCAGATATGACGTCAATGAAATAGACAAAATTGTGACTTTGACCTAAAATGGCTGACTTCCTGTTGGCTTTGGACCATTGCTCCAAGAGACTTTTTCGTAGGTCCTGACAAAATACACATGTGTACCAAGTTTCTTAATTCTGGGATAAAGCATGGCTGGGGGCTGTTTTTTTTTATAATTCTAGAGGGCACTGTTGAGGAATTAGGCCACGCCCACTACACATTGGACTGCAGTCCTGTCGAGGGATGGACAAGTATCGATCTTAGTGAGTTTGGTGCAGCTGGGCTAAAACATGTGGAATCTAGAGCAATACGTATGGCGGCGGCGTGACCTGTGACTTCGCCGCACTGCCACGGCCACACCCTCTGCTATAAACCGTTGGCGCTTTAAAACAAGTGAGACCAACTTGTTATCAGTCATCTGACACAAGATCATCTTGATTAGATCAAGAGAGCCAGAGTTGGAGCTTTCCAAGCAAAGAAAGTCACTTCCTGTTCTGATGGGGCGGGGCTTAGGTGAGGTCAGACTATGACAACATAGGATCGTCAAGCATCCAACCAGAATCCATCATGCCAAGTTTGGTGTCAATTGACCATTTAATGAGAAACTTATAGCGTTTCGTTTGTTTTGGCGAGTACGCCAAGTTCACCGCTCCGCCACGCCCCCTGAACATATACGAAAAGTCAATTTTATTGATAACTTTTAAACCCCCATGCCTTAGCTGCATTCTGACCAAGAATGAAGTCGATAGGTCGAACGCCTGAGAAGGAGTTCGTCAAAGTTCGACATGAGTAAAAATGAAAAATGACCAAAATTTGACATTTGACCCAAAATGGCTGCCTACCTGTGCATTTTAGAGCAGTGTTTTTCAACCACTGTTCCGTGGCACACTAGTGTGCCGCGAGTGATCGTCAGGTGTGCCGTGGAAATTATCCAATTTCAAAACTGGTCTAAAAAGATTTTTTGAAAACGAATTAATTATCTAATACAGGTGACCCCCGACCTACGACCCCATCGACCTGCGAACCACGGGACCTACGAACATATCATATTTAATAAAAATATGAAATTACTGTATTAAAAAAAAAAAAAAAAATTTTTTTTTTTTTTTTTTGTGTTTAAATGTTCTTAATTTCATGTGTACATCACTTTGTTGCAGCTATGGTTGTTTTAAAGGCTTTATAAATAATAATTATGATAAAAAAGATCATTTCTGATCATTTTTGAGCAATCTTGGGCAACAGGAAGTAGGTCTTCAGTTTACACGGTCACAAATTAATGTAGAACACCGGACGGCGTTTTAGGTTCAGTCACTGGGGTCTCCGGTCACAAATTCATGTAGAACACCGGACGCCATTTTAGGCTAGCTGCCGGGAGCCGGCCCGAAGACTGGTGACCAGGATGGCTTCATATGGATTAATTACGAGCTGGAAACGTCTCTGTGAACTTTGTGGATGTCTAAGGCAGCAGCGGATTTATCGCAGATCGTGCCAGGCCGCCGCGGGAACACCTCCGGCCAGGCTCTGGCCTGGCTAGCTCCAGAAGCTAACACCGGACGCCATCTTAGGTCATAGTTACGGCTGCAGGCAGCCAGGTTTGGAAGACTGGTGACCAGGATGGCTTCATATTGGATTAATTACGAGCTGGAAACGTCTCTGTGAACTTTGTGGATGTCCCAGGCAGCTGCAGATTTATCGCCGATGGTGCCAGGCCGCCGCGAGAACACCTCCGGCCTGGCTAGCTCCAGAAGCTAACAAGGGAGCTAACACGGGACGCAGCAGCGGCTTTGACCACCTCCAAGTAAGAAATTATATTTTTATTTAATTTATATTTTTATTACTGTACTGTATTAATTAATTACACTGTGTTAGGTGTGTTAGGATAGGCGAAGTACGTACTGTACAGTACTTGGTACCACAAAAAAAAAAAAAAAAACAGGACATCCCCGAGTGACGAGGGTACGGAAGGTCTGACCTGCGAACAGATCGACCTGCGAACCGTTCTTAGGTCCCAAACTCGTTCGTAAATCGGGGGTTACCTGTAATATGCAATTTTCAAGTGTCTGTGCTGTATTAGAGTCTAGTGGCGTAATCCTGTAATTTCCTTATCGCTAGATAGATGGCAGTATGGAACATAGCATTGCACATTAAAACAAGAGAAGTAGTGATGCATGAACGTGACATGTAGCAGTGACAGCATTGCATTCTAGCTAGCTGCTAGCAAGACTATGACAGTGATGGAAAAGTTTTTGAAAAGAAAAAATACTAACTCCGATCTGGTCCCTGGACAAAATTCGGACCCAGATGAAGGCCCTAGTATAAGTGGATATCAGAAGAAGGCAGATACCATGAGCTCGAGACAGTACAGTGAGAGTTACATTTCGTTTGGATTTACTTTTACCGGGGAAGCAACGACACAAGCTGTGTTTCCATCCATTTTCATTTCGATTTTTGAGCTAATTTTTTAAATCTCGCAAATATGTAAATACAAATTAATGCGAAGCAGAAGTGTTTCCATCTGCTGGCTTGAAGCGCATCTACCAAGCCACGCACAGCGTCATTACGTCAGACGTCATTACGTCAGACGTCAGCACTGCGCATGTCTACAGTAAACAGGAAGTAGCGGTTGAAAACAGAACCTGGCCACACATCTCGTCAAAATGGAGAGAATATTTCAGGTACGTGTTGCTATCGGTCGAGTTGTATTTATTCTGTCATGCCAACTAGTTTTAGCGATGTTACATGTTGTCCGGAGCGGAAACAGCTGATCAGTCACGTGACGTGAATGTTCGCTTCGGCAGCACGAGTCGGCAAATGTGTTTCCATCTGTCGTTTTGCGCATCTGCTCGGTTTCGAAGATCCCAAAAACCACCTCAAGCGAGCGTATCTACTTTTTGGCGAATTTCAGGAAGTAACCTTGCATTTTGCCGTTTCCATTAAGCTTTTCTGCTGCGATACTTCAAAATGCGCATCTAGAAACCTTGATGGAAACACGGCTACAGACTCCGTTGTGCTTAGTATGCGGTGAAAAGCTATCCAGCAAGTGAGTAAAATGTAGAGACAATAGCTAACAGAATGCTTGTGGACAGAATTTGTTTGTAAAACACTTTGACGTTTTCTACAACCTCTTTAAATTTAAGACCACATTGTTGTGACACTGTTCGGGTGTATTTTTGAAGACATGTTAAGTGCAATTTGAAATAAGAAATACAAAATATGATAAAAATACATTTTTGGGTTTATTT
>JBBPBX010031796.1:6810-24132 GCA_038048925.1 Garcialebias charrua | reverse complement strand
AGTTCTGTTGATGTTACCAGCCGGCATTTCTGATAACGCTCACAGAAAGTTCTCCGGGGGGGGTGGTAGCGATAGTTAGGTGCAGCTGGTGTCCTCAGTAACACGTCTCAGGAGAAATTTGATATCCAGCCTTTCCAAGGCTGTTTTGGGAAGTCAGATAGAGATAACATAAATATTTTTCACTTCAGGCACACAGTGTAATTTCTGTAGCCTTGAGTCCTGCTGGGCGACTCTGATCCAAATATGATCCAATTCGGGAACTTTTCACTGATCCAAGCTATGACCCCTCAGATGTTGACCAGTACAGCGTCCAGAGTCCCAAGCCGTGCGGGTGGTCTGCGATCCTCAGAGATCGTGTCCACCTTCCGGATTAGCTCGTAAATCAGCTGATTTATGGAGGTCATGGCGCGGATCAGACTTTCACTTTGACACGGGAGCTTCGACATGGCATTAATCGCTGCTGAAGTCTTCCTCATTTTCCGATAGGCCAGTGCTCCACCAACGCCAAAAAGCAAAGCGCCTGCCATCATAAATCCAATTATATACAAATCCTCCACGTCTTCCACAGAGAGCACAGAGATACACATCACCTTCCATTCACCCCAGGAATCCATGACGTATCCTCCCGGGTGAGTCTGCGGGGGACAGGCCGGCTCCCCCGGGCCTTGCCTTTTGGTAGAAAAAATCTTGTCAATAGAATTGATCGCCCATGAAACCAGATCCATCTCAATTTGCATTTGAGAGGTGCTTTCTGAGGAGCTGCAGACAAGACAAGAAGCCGCGCAGGGGGGAAGGTTGGGGAGGGAAGGAGCGAAAGAAAAAAGCTGCTGCCTCGTCCAGAGCCGGAAGTGCCTTACGCTCTGTTCTTCCTTCATTTGTTTTAAATAAACAGACTCTGTAAACTTTTAGTAGAAGTGTCCTGATGCTGCTCAATAATCCAGGAAGATGAAGCTACCCAGGCTGGGTCAGGTCCTCCAAACCCGTCCAGAGGACCTGACTCTGAAGTATTTCATATAAACAAGTTTTTTAGAGGGTGGTGGAGCCTGAAATGCAGGGAGGGATGATGGATGGATGGAGGGATGATGGATGGATGGAGGGATGATGGATGGAGGGAGGGATGACAACACACCAGGACTGTGAGGAGAGCAGATAAGTTCTCAGCTCTGACCCACTGGAGGTGAAACTCTTCTGGTCTCTGTCAGTTTGGACCAGAACCTCGTGGAGTTTCAATGTTTCAGTGTTTCAATGTTTCAGTGTTTCAATGTTTCAGTGTTTCAGTGTTTCAGTGTTTCAATGTTTCAGTGTTTCAATGTTTCAGTGTTTCAGTGTTTCAATGTTTCAGTGTTTCAATGTTTCAGTGTTTCAGTGTTTCAATGTTTCAGTGTTTCAATGTTTCAGTGTTTCAGTGTTTCAGTGTTTCAATGTTTCAGTGTTTCAGTGTTTCAGTGTTTCAATGTTTCAGTGTTTCAATGTTTCAGTGTTTCAGTGTTTCAGTGTTTCAATGTTTCAATGTTTCAGTGTTTCAATGTTTCAGTGTTTCAGTGTTTCAGTGTTTCAATGTTTCAGTGTTTCAATGTTTCAGTGTTTCAGTGTTTCAATGTTTCAGTGTTTCAATGTTTCGTTTCAGTGTTTCAATGTTTCAATGTTTCAGTGTTTCAATGTTTCAGTGTTTCAATGTTTCAGTGTTTCAGTGTTTCAGTTTCAATGTTTCAGTGTTTCAATGTTTCAGTGTTTCAATGTTTCAATGTTTCAGTGTTTCAATGTTTCAGTGTTTCAATGTTTCAGTGTTTCAATGTTTCAGTGTTTCAATGTTTCAGTGTTTCAATGTTTCAGTGTTTCAATGTTTCAGTGTTTCAATGTTTCAATGTTTCAGTGTTTCAATGTTTCATTGTTTCAATGTTTCAATGTTTCAGTGTTTCAATGTTTCAGTGTTTCAATGTTTCAATGTTTCAGTGTTTCAATGTTTCAGAGTAAAGTCAGATTGTCTCCTGCGTCTTTTTATTTGTGTTAGTTTAGTTTTGTCTTCATGTGAAATTAAACGTTGTGAGTTTTTTTTAACAGATTTAAGTGAATTCATAAAGACAAAGGCGTAAAATCAGATTTTAAACCGTTTCAACCTCCATGTTGATTGAAACGAGCTGTTTGATGGTTCTGACCGCCTCCACTGATCCCAGGTCCAGTAGAACTTTCTCAGAACCTTCATGTGTTGTGGTTGATTAGAACAACCCTCGAAGGAGCAGATCAATCGTCTGATTGGAACCTTCATCGACTCGTCTCTGGGCCTCGACTTCTTCTCGTCCTTCCTGTTTCCTGTGTTTGTTCGGACATCAGAACCAGTCGGGTTTGGACCGACACCTCCTGACAGAACATGTTGGATCTGCAGGACGTGACAAAAACAGTAAAACCTCACTTTCATCAAATAAAACCCGTTTCAAAGTCCAGAAGGTTCCTGGGTGTTCTGCTGGTGTTTCTGCTGTTTCTGACATGTGACCCAGTGTTTGAGGTTCTGTTGGTTCTGACACGTGACCCGGTGTTCGAGGTTCTGTTGGTTCTGACACGTGACCCGGTGTTTTTGGTTCTGTTGGTCAGTTTGCTGCAGAGCGATGATCAGGTTCTTGTGTGTGACCCTGCAGGTGAACCTCAGCAGCCATCAGTACCTGTTCACGGTGGACGTGGACCCGTCTCAGATGCCGTGTCTCTGTCTCCGACACGACGTGGACGCTCTGCTCTGGCAGCCCCGCCCGGACCGGCCCGCGGACCTGTGGGAGCACGTGGCCACCTTCAACGCTCTGGGTAAATCACTGTTCGCGTCATGTGACCAATGCCGGCGGCCCCAAGGGCTGATGGGAAATGTACATGAGCTCGTTGGTACGAGGGACCGGAGGACGGACGGTTCTGGTCCGGGGTCTCTGAGAGACCACCTGCTCATTCATGAGTTCTACTGAAAGTTCTTCTGACGCCTGGGAACTCCAGATCACTTCAAAACACGTTCATTAGATTTTTCAACCGAAGGCGTCACCGTTATTTACCGGTGCAATGCATTGTGGGAAGTGACAAACATCAGTTGGAGCGGAGACGAAACACGAGTCGAGGCAAAAAGTTACAACAATAAAGACACGATGTCAGGGTTAGACCTTCATGTAGAAGAACATTCATCAGATGTTTATGATGAACTACAAAAACCCTGAAATTACACACACAGAGACAGACACACACACACAGACACACATACAGAGACACATACCGTATTTTCCGGAATATAGGTCGTTTTGTCCAAATATTGCCAAAAAATTGGAAAAATCCATAAACGGGTCGCACCTACGTCACCGCCGACGTAACGCGTCACCGCCGAGACAACCCGGAAATGTGGACCGTGTTTAGCTCTGCTGCAAATGTCTGCCAAGGAGCGCACAACAAGGCTTTTAAGAAGATTAACACTTAAAAACAATTAGTTGTTTGATAAAAATTATAGCTGACATAGCACAAGGGTTAGTGGTTTATTAGCCGAGTGGTTTATTAGCTATTTGCTAAAATATATCGTATTCACCGGAGGAAAATACGCTCCGGTGTTTAATACGCTTTGTCCAATTATTAACAATAAACAAGAAAAAAACGTACACAATACGCCTCGGTGTTTAATACGCGTCATCACCACGCGACGCGTCAGCGCCTCATTTGCCCTAATCAAGATGGCGGCGACAGAAGCAAGCGAGTACGAAGATCTTCACAAGGAAACACGGTAAAACAATTATTTCTTTGCGAGAAAAAATATATTTCTTAGCTGACTTCATAGCAGACGTGCTTCTGAGCTTAACGAAATGTTCAAATCAGCTGGATAAAAAAAAAAAGTTCGCTGAATTTTAGGCAGGCGCCAGGCGGGTCAAACCGGACGCTTTGTTTCTTTAAATTTAGCTAAATAAACGCTTAAAAATATATTTCTTACCTCACTATAGCAGACGGGCTCCTGAGCTGAACCAAATGTGAAATCAGCTGGATTTAAAAATCCGCGGTGTGGTTTATGAGTGGTATCTTGCAAACAAAAACAGCTACATCCACAGCAGGGAGCGGGCAGCGACAGAGTCATCAGTCCGACCAAAGGAGTCTTTTTTCGGACACAGCAAGTAGAAACTTCTGGAAGTGGCCCCTCTTCCTCTTCACTCTCTGAGTCCTCTGCTGGCTGCTGCCTACAGCGCCCGTATAGCGGCCGAAACTGGTACTGCACCATTTTCGCCAAAAATGAAAAACGAAGAATCAGAGCGAAAAATGAGTCTAAAAATATGGGAAAAAATCCATAAATAATACTCTTCGGTGTTTAATACGCTGGACATTCAAATGAGCAAAAATACTGCGTATAATACACCGGCGAATACGGTACACGGAAATAAAACTAATGCTAACAGAAGAGTCCGTCTTTCAAAACACAAATAAAAAATTGAATTTTATCTCAAATGTCTCATACAGGGCAACAGTTTGTAAATGAAACCCATATAATTACATCCTGAAAGCTAAAAAAAATATCCGCCGAGTGGTTTATGAGCTATTTATCTAAATAGTAGGTATCTGTTTACGGTAGCTAACCGCTAACAACAGAGCTAAAAGAACAATTTTTTTTTTATCTCAAACAGCTCATAAAGCTAGTCAGTTGTAAATGTCCATACAGTGATTACTTTCTGTAAGTTTGATAAAAATCTGTCCTGTGGTTCTTGACTTATCTTGCTAACAAACAGCTAACAAACACTGAGCTAACAGTAGTTACCTCCAGAGCAGGAGGTCGGGCAGCGACAGAGTCAGTCCGAGCAGAGGAGGCTTTTTTCGGACACATGAGCTGGAAACGGTCGGTGGACTCTCTGGAAGTGTCCCCTAGCGGACAAAAGTGGTACTGCACCATTTTTTTGCCAACATGAAAAACGGTCATATCTGAGCCAAAAATTGGTCTAAAAATATGGGAAAATCCATAAATAGGTCTCACCTCTCTATAGGTCGCAGGGCATGCAAATTAGGCAAAAAGCCGCGACCTTATATTCTGGTAGTTCGGTATACACACACACAGAGACACACACACAGGGACACACAGACACAGTGGGGCTGAAAGTTTGTGAACTCTTCATTATTTTCTATATTTCTGCATCAACATGACGTGACCTCTGACCTCAAACATCTTCAGAGTGTAGATCAAGAGAACCAGTTCAACAAAAGAGACTAAACATTAAACTGGGTCATTTATTTATGGAGGACAACAGTGACACAACACAACAGTGGTAGGTCTCATCAGCAACAACGATGAGACGGACTACAGGAACGAGGTGAGCCGCCTGGCCTTGTGGTGCGGACACAACAATCTCACTCTCAACGTCAGAGTCAGAGTCAGAGAGTCTTTATTGTCATTTGCACCGCATGTGGTACATGAGATGAAAACGAGATTATGTACACGAGGTCCCAGTTACATCCAACAACAAATGAAAGAGAAAAACAGTAATAACATTGAGAACTAACTAAGAAAAACATCAACTAGTAATACACTAAGCCTAATATAGTGGGAATAAACAGCAGCACGAACATGAGTTTGTATGAGCAGATGGTCACAGATGGTCACAGATGAACACAGCAACAAGAAAACATATCAGCATCAGCATGATGTGATATTTTGCAGTGTTTATTTTAATTTTATTTTTATTTATTCATGAGTCTAACAGCCTCAGGGTAGAAGCTGTTCCTCAGTCTAGTGGTTCTACACTTGATGCTCCTCAACCTCCGTCCTGAGGGGAGTGGGGCAAAGAGTGAGTGTGCTGGATGAGTGAGGTCTTTCATGATACAGGTGGCTCTTTTCCTGCATCTAGAGGTGTAAATGTCTGTGATGGTGGGGAGACTGACTCCAACAGACTTCTGTGCAGCCTTCACCACTCTCTGCAGAGCTTTTCTTTCTTCAACTGTGCAGCCTCCATGCCACACGTTGATGCTGGAGCACAGGATGCTCTCCACTGCACACCTGTAGAACGAGGTGAGAACTGGGCTGCTCAGGCCGGCTCGTCTCAGCCGTCTGAGGAAGTAGAGTCTCTGATGACCTTTCTTGATCAGGCTGGTGGTGTTGTTGCTCCAGCTGAGGTTATCATTCAAGTGTACACCCAGGTATTTGTAGCTGGAGACCACTTCCACTGCAGACCCACCTATTATCAGTGGGGCATGGGTGTGTTTGTTCCTTCTGAAGTCCACAATCATCTCCTTTGTCTTCTTCACATTCATGTGAAGATTGTTCTCTTTGCACCAGCTCTCCAGATGTTCCACCTCCTGTCTGTAGCTGGACTCATCATTACGTGGAGAAGACAAAGGAGATTGTTGTGGACTTCAGGAAGAGGGATGCACACCATGCCCCTCTGACCATCAACAGCACCACAGTGGAGAGAGTGGAAAGCTGAAAAGGGCTGGAGCTTCAACCTCCATCATGTGCACCTTCTACAGAGGTGCCATAGAAAGTGTCCTGACCAGCTGCATCACGGTGTGGTTTGGTGCATGTACTGCATCCTGCCGCAAGAGCCTCCAGCGCATTGTGAGAGCAGCTGAGAAGATCGTCGGCACCTCCTTAATAATATAATAATAATAATAATAATGAATTCAATTTATAACGCACTTTTCATTAGTGAAAATCTCAAAGTGCTACACACATTCATACACCGGTAGCGGCAGACTACCATGCAAGGTGCTTTCCAGTCCTACCGGGAGCAACTCGGGGTTAAGTGTCTTGCCCAAGGACACAACGACACATGGTGTGGGGAACCGGGATTCGAACCGCCAACCTTCCGATCGGGGGACGACTGCCATTACCACTACGCCACGGCCGCCCTTCCTTGCCCTCACTGCAGGACTTACACAGCAAACGCCTCACTCGGAAAGCCCACTGCATGGCAGGTGATCCCACACACCCACTACACAGCTGCTTTAGACTGCTGCCATCAGGGAGGAGACTGAGGAGTCTCCAGGCTCGAACCAGCAGACTGAGAGACAGCTCTGTTCATCAGGCAGTCAGAATGCTAAACACTCTGCCTGCTCTGCCTCCCCTCCCATTTGAACTGCCTTAACACAAAAAACTTTCTCACACATTACCACTCAACACAAAGATTTTTTAACACTGGACTCTGTGTCATCAAACGGGTTATTCACTAAACTCTCGGTCATGTGCTCATTCAGTTTGCACTACTTCTCATATTTGCACTAATGTTTGTATTACATCACTGCCTATAGTCATACTACTGTTTACATTCACTGTTTACATTTATTACTACTGTTTACATTTATTACTACTGTTTACATTTATTACTACTGTTTACATTTACACTACTTTTATATCTACACTACTGCTGATACATATACAGTATTCTCTGACCAGCCTTATTTAAGGATGCCCAATGTGCCTTACTGCATATGCCACTTTTGCCTCTATACCAACATCAACTACCTCATACATATACTGTGTACATTAACTCATATGCTGCTTTGCCACTCTTTGCAAATGTCAATGCTAGAACCTTCAGTTTATTTTATAGATATACTTTTTATACTTTTTTATACTACTATGCAAAAACTCAGGACAGTATTACACTTTTATTATTTCATTTTATGCTTATGTTCATTAAATGTTTAGTGTTTTAGTGTTGGTGTAAATTTTCATACTTTTATACTACTATGCAAAAACTCAGGACAGTGTTACACTTTTACTATTTTATGCTTATGTTTATTAAATGTTTTAGTGTTTTAGTGTTTAAATGGTTACTGTTGCACCGAGGGACTGAGAGAAACGCAATTTCAATCCTGTGTATGTCCTGTACATATTGCAGTTCTGACAATAAAGTTGACTTTGACTTGACAAGGATCAATATTGATTATTGATGGTAAAAGTATGTGAACTTTTGATCTCAGTACCAGGTGTGGTACTTGATGTGCACACTCTGAACATGTTATAGGTCAGAGGTCACGTCATGTTGATGCAGAAATATATACAATTATAAAGAGTTCACCAACTTTAAACACATCTGTGTGTCTGTGTGTGTGTTTTCATGAGGCTTGGACCAGGACTGACGGGACCAGATGTGGGATCAGCAGCTGTAAGGGGTCAGGGGTCGGCCTCAGCCTGAGAGGGGAGAGGAGGAGCAGCGTCACCTGAGGGAGCTCAGAGTAGAGCTGCTCCTCCTCAGAGAGAGGAGTCAGCTGAGGAGGTTCAGACTAAGATGTCTCCTGAACAGGACCCAGTGGGAGCAGGTCCAGGAGGGAGACCCGGACCAGAGAGGTCTGGGTCTCCCTCCTGGACCTGCTCCCTCCTGGACCTGCTGCAGCACCAGGAGATCTTCTGATGGTTCATGTCACTCCTGATTAACCTCCAACACAAAAAGCAACAAGTCTGACTCCACTTCTCTGAACATGTTTGTTTTTGAAACAGGAAGTCATGGAGGATTAAGCCCCGCCCCCTCTGTGTCCTTCACAGGTTACGTTCAGGCGTCCAAGCAGGATAAGAAGTTCGCTACCTGCGCTCCCGACTTCTCCTTCGCTTCTCTGTGCGAGTGTCTCCGCCGCGCCTACATCTACCGCCAGCCGTCCCCCGTGGACACCGTCCTCGTCAACAGGAAGCAGGGGCGCCAGGTGGGACAGGTGGCCAAGCAGCAGGTGGCCAGCCTGGACTCGGACAAACCCATCCTGGGCTTCAGAGCCTCCAACGACAGGCTGTTCATCCTGACCTCCACCAACCTGTTTGTTCTCAAGGTCAATAATTAGTTCCGAAGGTCAATAATTAGGTCTTCAGAGCTTCAGGACATCTGATGTGAATAAAGACGTCTCACAGCTCAGCTGCGTCTCACTGAACTCATTTCACCAACAACTTATGAAACGTTCAGACGTTACGGAGGTCCAGTGAAAACATCTCTCCCCGCAGGTGTTCGCGGTTAAAAACCCAACAAATCAACGTAGTCCAGGCCGTTAGAGGAGGAGGTGAACACCGAGGAGGTCCTTCTCAGCTCCAAGAGATTTGTTTCCATGATCAGGTCGGGTTCTGCTGCAGAGCGGTCCAACAGAGCCGAGGCCTGAACGTTAGCTGTAGCCTGTCCTCTGACGTTAACTTCCTGTCAGCTGACAAACATCTCCATCCTGCTGGTCCTGAAGAGCCCGGTCCTCCAACCCGACAGGAAGTCCAGGAGAGAACTAACGGCTCTTAATGTGGAGAGAAAGGACCAGCGTTCTTTTACCTCTCAGTCAAACCAGAGGAGACATGAAGCTCAGGCTTTCTGGAAGAACCGACTGGACCAAGCGTCTCTTCATCCGCTGCGGCGTCTCTTCAGCAGCGTCTCTTCAGCAGCGTCTCTTCAGCAGCGTCTCTTCAGCAGCGTCTCTTCAGCAGCGTCTCTTCAGCAGCGTCTCTTCAGCCGCTGCGGCGTCTCTTCAGCCGCTGCGGCGTCTCTTCAGCCGCTGCGGCGTCTCTTCAGCCGCTGCGGCGTCTCTTCAGCCGCTGCGGCGTCTCTTCAGCCGCTGCGGCGTCTCTTCAGCCGCTGCAGCGTCTCTTCAGCAGCATCTCTTCAGCCGCTGCGGCGTCTCTTCAGCCGCTGCAGCGTCTCTTCAGCAGCATCTCTTCAGCCGCTGCGGCGTCTCTTCAGCCGCTGCGGCGTCTCTTCAGCAGCGTCTCTTCAGCAGCGTCTCTTCAGCAGTGTCTCTTCAGCCGCTGCGGCGTCTCTTCAGCCGCTGCGGCGTCTCTTCAGCCGCTGCGGCGTCTCTTCAGCCGCTGCAGCGTCTCTTCAGCAGCATCTCTTCAGCCGCTGCGGCGTCTCTTCAGCCGCTGCGGCGTCTCTTCAGCAGCGTCTCTTCAGCAGCGTCTCTTCAGCAGTGTCTCTTCAGCCGCTGCGGCGTCTCTTCAGCCGCTGCGGCGTCTCTTCAGCCGCTGCGGCGTCTCTTCAGCCGCGTCTCTTCAGCAGTGTCTCTTCAGCCGCTGCGGCGTCTCTTCAGCCGCTGCGGCGTCTCTTCAGCCGCTGCGGCGTCTCTTCAGCCGCTGCGGCGTCTCTTCAGCCGCTGCGGCGTCTCTTCAGCCGCTGCGGCGTCTCTTCAGCCGCTGCGGCGTCTCTTCAGCCGCTGCGGCGTCTCTTCAGCCGCGCGTCTCTTCAGCGTCTTCAGCCGCTGCGGCGTCTCTTCAGCCGCTGCGGCGTCTCTTCAGCCGCTGCGGCGTCTCTTCAGCGAGCTGTCTCTTCAGCCGCTGCGGCGTCTCTTCAGCCGCTGCGGCGTCTCTTCAGCCGCTGCGGCGTCTCTTCAGCCGCTGCGGCGTCTCTTCAGCAGCGTCTCTTCAGCAGCGTCTCTTCAGCGGCGTCTCTTCAGCAGCATCTCTTCAGCAGCGTCTCTTCAGCAGTGTCTCTTCAGCCGCTGCGGCGTCTCTTCAGCCGCTGCGGCGTCTCTTCAGCCGCTGCGGCGTCTCTTCAGCCGCTGCGGCGTCTCTTCAGCAGCGTCTCTTCAGCAGCGTCTCTTCAGCGGCGTCTCTTCAGCAGCATCTCTTCAGCCGCTGCGGCGTCTCTTCAGCCGCTGCGGCGTCTCTTCAGCAGCGTCTCTTCAGCCGTTGCGGCGTCTCTTCAGCCGCTGCGGCGTCTCTTCAGCCGCTGCGGCGTCTCTTCAGCCGCTGCGGCGTCTCTTCAGCAGCGTCTCTTCAGCAGTGTCTCTTCAGCCGCTGCGGCGTCTCTTCAGCAGCGTCTCTTCAGCCGCTGCGGCGTCTCTTCAGCAGCGTCTCTTCAGCCGTTGCGGCGTCTCTTCAGCAGCGTCTCTTCAGCCGCTGCGGCGTCTCTTCAGCAGCGTCTCTTCAGCCGCTGCGGCGTCTCTTCAGCCGCTGCGGCGTCTCTTCAGCAGCGTCTCTTCAGCCGCTGCGGCGTCTCTTCAGCAGCGTCTCTTCAGCCGTTGCGGCGTCTCTTCAGCAGCGTCTCTTCAGCCGCTGCGGCGTCTCTTCAGCAGCGTCTCTTCAGCCGCTGCGGCGTCTCTTCAGCAGCGTCTCTTCAGCAGCGTCTCTTCAGCCGCTGCGGCGTCTCTTCAGCAGCGTCTCTTCAGCCGCTGCGGCGTCTCTTCAGCAGCGTCTCTTCAGCCGTTGCGGCGTCTCTTCAGCAGCGTCTCTTCAGCCGCTGCGGCGTCTCTTCAGCAGCGTCTCTTCAGCCGCTGCGGCGTCTCTTCAGCAGCGTCTCTTCAGCCGTTGCGGCGTCTCTTCAGCCGCTGCGGCGTCTCTTCAGCAGCGTCTCTTCAGCCGCTGCGGCGTCTCTTCAGCCGCTGCGGCGTCTCTTCAGCCGCTGCGGCATCTCTTCAGCAGCGTCTCTTCAGCAGCGTCTCTTCAGCAGCGTCTCTTCAGCCGCTGCGGCGTCTCTTCAGCCGCTGCGGCGTCTCTTCAGCCGCTGCGGCGTCTCTTCAGCGGCAGCGGCGTCTCTTCAGCGGCAGCGGCATCTCTTCAGCCGCTGCGGCGTCTCTTCAGCCGCTGCGGCGTCTCTTCAGCGGCGCGGCGTCTCTTCAGCGGCAGCGGCGTCTCTTCAGCGGCAGCGGCGTCTCTTCAGCCGCTGCGGCGTCTCTTCAGCGGCAGCGGCGTCTCTTCAGCCGCTGCGGCGTCTCTTCGGCGGCAGCGGCGTCTCTTCAGCTGCTGCGGCGTCTCTTCAGCCGCTGCGGCGTCTCTTCAGCCGCTGCGGCGTCTCTTCAGCCGCTGCGGCGTCTCTTCAGCGGCAGCGGCGTCTCTTCGGCGGCAGCGGCGTCTCTTCAGCCGCTGCGGCGTCTCTTCAGCGGCAGCGGTGTCTCTTCGGCCGCTGTGGCGTCTCTTCGGCGGCAGCGGCGTCTCTTCAGCGGCAGCGGCGTCTCTTCAGCGGCAGCGGTGTCTCTTCAGCCGTTGCGGCGTCTCTTCGGCCGCTGCGGCGTCTCTTCGGCGGCAGCGGCGTCTCTTCGGCCGCTGCGGCGTCTCTTCAGCCGCTGCGGCGTCTCTTCAGCCGCTGCGGCGTCTTCAGCCGCTGCTTTTTTTTTTCAGTTTAGCTCTGAACAATTAAAAAACGTTGTGGAAAACATCCCCCATTGTTTCCTGCGCTGGCTGTTTGTTGCAGTGCATTATGGGTAAACATCTGTCCTCTGGTCTGGTTCTGCTCTAGAAGTCTTGTGGTTCCTTCTGATGAAACTTTCCAAACCTAAGTTGAGAAGAAGTCATGACCTTTGACCTGCTGCTTGAGGCCTGTAGAGTCGCTGCACGGTCTGACCTTCAGGGTAAATCAGCTGAAATGTTCTTCTCTTGACAAGAAGCTCCATAGAAAGAATTTCAGTTCAGTTTGTTTGAATTTCTCCAAATGACACAAGAAGTTGCCTCAGAGCTCTGAACACACACACAGTCTGGACAAAACAAAGGTCACACAATATTTGGTTGGACCGTCTTTATCTTTGATGACATCATGCATTCTCTGTGTCATTGTTTCTATAAACTTCTACAATGTCACAAGATCTATTTCATCCAGTGCTGCATTAATTTTTCAACAAGATACTCTGATGCATGCTCAATAATCCAGGTAGAAAAATCTAAAAAAGCTAAGTCTGGTCCTCTGGACATTCCAAAAAACAAAACGTAGTAAAAATAATAATTGTAGAAACGTTTCGTCTTTCGGACGTTTGGTCAGCAGCTCCTGAAGTTTTGATCCCGAGTTTATTTCATAGTGTATCGTAAGATTTCCTGATCTGACGACCCTAACGAGTGTGCAGTGACTGACGACGCTAATGAGCGCGCAGTGGCCGACAACGCTAACGAGAGTGCAGTGACTGACGACACTAATGAGCGCGCAGTGACTGACGACGCTAATGAGCGCGCAGTGACTGACGACGCTAATGAGCGCGCAGTGACTGACGACGCTAACGAGCGCGCAGTGACTGACGACGCTAACGAGCGCGCAGTGACTGACGACGCTAACGAATGCGCAGTGACTGACGACGCTAACGAGCGCGCAGTGACTGACGACCCTAACGAGCGCACATGTGCTTGATGACCCTAACGAGTGTGCAGTGACTGAAAACGCTAACGATCGCACAGTGACTGACTGCGCTAACGAGCGCACAGTGCCTAACGACCCTAACGAGCGTGCAGTGACTGACGACGCTAACGAGTGCGCAGTGACTGACGACGCTAATGAGTGCGCAGTGACTGACGACGCTAACGAGCGCACAGTGCCCGACGACCCTAACGAGCGCACAGTGCCTGACGACCCTAACGAGTGCACAGTACCTGATGACCCTAACGAGCGTGCAGTGCCTGATGACCCTAACGAGCGTGCAGTGACTGACACCCTAACGAGCGCGCAGTGACTGACGATGCTAACGAGTGCGCAGTGACTGACAACGAGCGTGCAGTGACTGACACCCTAATGAGTGTGCAATGACTGACGACGCTAACGAGCGCACAGTGACTGACGGCGCTAATGAGTGCGCAGTGACTGACGACGCTAACGAGTGCGCAGTGACTTGACGACCCTAACGAGCGCACAGTGCCTGACGACCCCAACGAGCGCGCAGTGACTGACGACGCTAACGAGTGTGCAGTGACTGACAACAAGCGTGCAGTGACTGACACCCTAATGAGTGTGCAGTGACTGACAACGCTAACGATTGCGCAGTGACTGACGACGCTAATGAGCGCGCAGTGACTGACACCCTAACGAGTGTGCAGTGACTGACGACCCTAACGAGCGCACAGTGCCTGACGGCGCTAACGAGCGTGCAGTGACTGACGGCGCTAACGAGCGTGCAGTGACTGACGGCGCTAACGAGTGCGCAGTGACTGACTACGCTAACTAGTGCGTAGTGACTGACGACACTAATGAACTGCAGTGACTGACACTAACGAATGTGCAGTGACTGACGACGCTAACGAGTGCGTAGTGACTGACGACCTTAACGAGCACGCAGTGACTGACTATGCTAACAAGAGTGCAGTGATGAACCTAACGAGCGCACAGTGACTGACGAACCTAACGAGCACGCAGTAACTGACTACGCTAACGAGAGTGCAGTGACGAACCTAACGAGCGCGCAGTGACTGACGAGCCTAACGAGCGCGCAGTGACTGACGACCTAACGAGCGCGCAGTGACTGATGACGCTAACGAGCACGCAGTGACTGACCACGCTAACGAGAGTGCAGTGACAGACCTAACGAGCGCGCAGTGACTGACGACGCTAACGAGCGTGCAGTGACTGACGACGCTAACGAGCACGCAGTGACTGACCACGCTAACATGAGTGCAGTGACTGACCACGCTAACAAGAGTGCAGTGACTAACCTAACAAGCGCGCAGTGACTGACGACGCTAACGAGCGCGCAGTGACTGATGACGCTAACGAGCACGCAGTGACTGACCACGCTAACGAGAGTGCAGTGACAGACCTAACGAGCGCGCAGTGACTGACGACGCTAACGAGCGTGCAGTGACTGACGACACGCTAACGCTAACCTAAGCACGCAGTGACTGACTACGCTAACAAGTGACTGACAGTGCAGTGACTAACCTAACGAGCGCGTAGTGACTGAGACCCTATCGAGCGTGCAATGACTGACGACCCTAACGAGCGAGGTTTGGATTCTTAGAACAAAAGTTCTGTAAAGCTGAACCTCCGTATCACGTGTCCCCCAAAAAAGGTGAAAGCAGGAAATGTTTTTTCTCGTGTCTGCTTGTTAGTAAAATATCTCTCAAGCCACTTCTTTGGTTTTAATGAAACTCAGAAATGACTCCTTGGATGGACGTCTCTAAGTGATTGATGTTTGGAGTCAGTTTGATTTAAGATGGCCGCCACAGCTAACTGACCTTAGCTAAACTATCCGGCTAACACCAAGTAGAGATCAATCACTTTTTAAAATATCTTTATTTAACCAGAGAATAAATCAACATGTTATTATTTATAATATTCAATAAGTTTATCTGGAGGCAACAAAATGATGAAACATGGTAAATGGAGCTTATTTATATAGCGCTTTCCAGCCCCCTGTGAGGAGCCCCAAAGCGCTTTACAATACCAGCCATCCACCCATTAATTCAGACACCGGTAGTGGTAGCCTGCCTTGCAAGGCGCCATCCAGACCTACCGGGAGCAACTCGGGGTTAAGTGTCTTGCCCAGGGACACAACGACACATGGTGGGCGGACGCGGGATTCGAACCTCCAACCTTCCGATCGGAGGTCGACTGCCATTACCACTGTGCCACGGCCGCCCTAAGAAACATGTTCAACTTTAATTCACTTTTATTAGACATGAAATGATGAAGTGTTCACCTCACTGTTTTTACATGACTGATGATTTTTAATAAAGATGAATTCATTGAAACTTTAAAAATCACTGAACTCACGACGTCACGTGAAAACACGTTCACTAAAAACTGAACTCAAACATTCAGCCTGGAGCAGGTCCAAACATCTGTCTGCAGATGTTTCTCATCAGGCTTTTAAACAGAACTTCAGATTTAACGGATTATTTACACGAGGAAAAACAAACGATCAGAACCAGCGAGTCGGACTTGATTAGACCCGCTTCAGTGACTTGACCCGTCCACACAGAACCGCTCTCCCTCTGTCGTTACGAAAAACTGATGGTGGACAAAATCATTTTCCTCTTGTGCCGGTCAGAACCAGGCTGGGTCAGAACCAGGCTGGGTCAGAACCAGGCTGGTCAGAACCAGGCTGGTCAGAACCAGGCTGGGTCAGAACCAGGCTGGGTTAGAACCAGGCTGGGTCAGAACCAGGCTGGATCAGAACCAGGCTGGACGAGCCTCGTGGTTGTTCCATGTCAGACATGAACTCTGAGGAGCGGTTCTGCAGACCTCACCTGGTTCTGCTCTTTTAGGGTCCGGTCTCCTGCAGCCGCGGTCCCTGGAGGGTTCAGAGTCCACTTTTTGTTTTAAAACACACAAAACGTAAAACTTGGGCCCGTTTTCATTCGGTGCATGAAGCGAAGTCAGTTCCTCACATCTTTTCTCGGTTGTGGGTTCGATTCCCGTTCTGTGGCTCTGCAGCAAACCACAGAAGAGTGAAAATCTTAAAAAGTGTCAGGAGAAGTGAGTCGTCGAGGCTCAACGCCGGGGTTCACCTGCATAAATAAAGGTTGAATGAAAGCAGCGACGGAACATATTGAACATTTAAAATCCCTGGAGGACCAGAGATGTTCAGAACCGGGTTTGGCCCGCGGACCTTCACTTTGACTCTGCTCCGGACAGTTTGAGTCACAAAATAAAAGTTTTGTTCCTCTGAAGATTTTAATCAATATTGAAAAACAAACTCCGGCACCTTTCTGTTCGGGTCCTTCTCTGCAGTGAAACGGGCCTTCATCAGAACCGGCACCTCGTGGACCTGCAGCTGGACTCGTTCAGTTCCTCTGGTGTAAAAACGGAACGAGGCGAAGCTGTTGGTTCTGTTGACCCAGAACCGACACCAGCTGTTTATCTGTTCATGGAGCGCCTCGGGTTTCAAACCCTCACATCCCTGACCGCGGTTCAAAGGTCACCAGGCGCTCAGGAGGGGGT
This sequence comes from Garcialebias charrua, assembly GCA_038048925.1. NCBI lineage: Eukaryota > Metazoa > Chordata > Actinopteri > Cyprinodontiformes > Rivulidae > Garcialebias > Garcialebias charrua. The sequence continues at coordinate 7,612 of JBBPBX010031796.1, read as the reverse complement.
GGGGGTCTTCAGCCCTCAGGCGTGGCTGAAGTTCACCTGGAAGCCCCGGGGGTCCAGACACACACCCCTGTGCTCCTCCAGCAGCTCGTCGGTGACGGTGAGCTCCTCCAGCTCGGTGGCGAAGTGGTCGGTCTCCGCCAGAGACGTGTCCTTCACGGCGCTGGACGTGAGCGCCACGCCGCCGGCGCCCGGTTTCTCAGAAGCTCTCCACCAGCAGCCGCAGATCTTCCTGAACGCCGCGCGGAACTTCTGCGACATGGCGTTGTAGACGAGCGGGTTGACGGCGCTGTTCAGGTAGACGCAGGTTCTGCAGAACAGCAGGAACCAGTGGTCCAGGTACGGCCGCTCCACCAGGGAGTTCACCACCACCAGGGTCCGGTACGGCGCCCACAGCACGGTGAAGAGGACCACCACCACGGCCAGCATCTTCGTCACCTGCAGCACCACACCAGGGCGGAAAGACAACAGCAAAGGTCATTCAGAGGTCATCGTTCCACAGAGAGACAGAGGGCAGGTTCACCCTGAAGGTCAGACCGTGCAGTGACAGTCAGAGGTCTGAAACGACAAACTTCAGGGTCCAGAACCTGCTGGGACCTTCAGAGCAGAAACCTGAAGTAAGGTGGTCCAGAACTCCTCCAGAACCACTGAGAGGAGGTTCTGGAGGAGTTCTGGACCGGTTGTTCAGTGATTCATGTGTTCATGTCACGAGCGGTTCTGATGAATCAGAGCAGGAATGAATGACTGATCCAAACAAATCATTTCCGGCCAGTGGCGTAGCTAGAGGGGAGCAGAAGGGCCAGTG
>JBBPBX010031795.1:8094-34289 GCA_038048925.1 Garcialebias charrua | reverse complement strand
CTTATGCTTCATTCTCGTGCTAGGTATTATGAACATGGAGACAAGCCAAGCAGATTATTAGCTCATCAATTGCGCCGCCAAGCAGCTTCACGTTCAATATGTCGTATTACAGACGGCTCGGGGGTCCAGCAGGAGGACATGCAAACTATTAATTTGGTTTTTTCATCATTTTATGAGTCCCTGTATAAATCTGAACTTCCAACAGATCTGACTGATATGCATAAGTTCCTGGATGAGCTTCAGTTTCCTTCTTTACACCCAGAATTGATTGATCATCTAGAATCTGGTCTGACTATCCAGGAGTTAAATACCTCTTTACAAAATATGCAAAATAATAAAGCTCCGGGACCTGATGGATTCCCATCTGAGTTTTTTAAAGTATTTCAAGCTAAACTTATTCCATTGCTTTATTCTGTCTATGTTGAGTCTCTGTTACTCGGTTCACTTCCCCCTTCACTAAGGCAAGCTTCTATCAGCGTTCTCTTAAAGAAAGACAAGGATCCTGATCTCTGTACCTCCTACCGGCCAATATCTTTAATGAATGTTGACACAAAGATTCTTGCAAAGGCCCTGGCTCAAAGACTTGAAAGAGTTCTCCCAACAATTATCTCCAGGGAGCAAACTGGCTTCATAAAGGGACGTCAACTTTATTACAATGTTCGTACATTGTTGAATGTTATTTATTCGAGGGGGACTTCACTAGCGCCTGAGGTTGTCATAACAATTGACGCTGAGAAGGCATTCGATCGGGTTGAATGGAGTTATTTGTTTGTCGTTTTGGAAAAATTTGGATTTGGTAAAAACTTTATATCGTGGATACGCCTTCTTTACACTTTGCCCTGTGCCAGTATTATTACCAATAATAACAGATCCGGATATTTTCTTTTAAATAGAGGATGCAGACAAGGTTGCCCCCTATCGCCCCTTTTGTTTGCACTTGCAATAGAGCCTTTGAGTATTTTTTTGAGATCCTCTCCAAGTGTTAATGGAATCATCAGGAGCCATACAGAAATAAGATTGTCATTATATGCAGACGATTTGCTTCTATATGTTACTGATCCAATAAGAACTTGTCCCGCAATTGTGAAATTTTTTCACAGATTCGCCCATTTCTCAGGGTATAAAGTTAATGTCATCAAGAGTGAATGCTATCCTGTTAACCACTTGGCCTTACAACTCTCCCAATCGGATGTCCCTTTTAAGCTATGCCCTTCAGGTTTTCGATATCTTGGGGTCAACATAACCAGATCTTTTAAGTCTCTGTACTCTAAAAATTTTCTTTCACTTTTGGTGGACATCAAAAAAGACTTTCAAAAATGGGAATCCCTCCCACTCTCTTTGATAGGGAGAATAAGTACTGTTAAAATGAACATCCTGCCAAAATTTTTGTTTCTTTTTATATGTCTACCTGTATTTTTACCAAAAAGTTTTTTTAATTCTTTAGATTCAGCTATTGGTAATTTTTTGTGGAACGGCAAAACACCCAGAGTAAGACAAAAAACACTTCAGAACTGTAAGTTTCATGGTGGTCTTTGCTTACCAAATTTTCGATTTTATTACTGGGCAGCTAATATTAACAAAATTGCTTTCTGGTCTAATCCCGTTGATATAACCTGGTGTGAATTAGAAATATATTCATGTCCCTCAGCTTCACTTTCAGCTTTGCTTACAGGTCCAACTTCTGTGAATCCCTCAGGCCAAACTACCAACCCCATAGTTGTAGATACATTCCGGATATGGTTTCAGTTTAGGAAACAGTTTAAATTTACAGACCCCATAGTCTTGACCCCAATTTTAAAAAACCCATTGTTTAAACCTGCTCTTACTGATCCAACATTCTCCTTATGGCAGAATAAAGGACTAAAATGTTTCAAAGATTTATTTAGAGAAGGGTTGTTTTGCTCTTTCACTGATTTAGCTTCTAAATTTCATCTCCCACCCTCTCATTTGTTTAGATATTTTCAGATAAGAGCTTGTGCAAAATCCTTATTTCCTAATTTTCCTCATCTGCCTCCTGAACAGCCGTGGAGCGAATTTATACAACTTAACCCATTGCAAGGGTCCTTAATTTCAAAGATTTATAATTCTATTCAATCATATGATGTGTTTTTAACCACAAGCACTAAGAGAGCTTGGGAGCAGGAATTGGGGCTAGTTTTTGATGATCACTGGTGGGAGAAAGCTCTGATGGCTATTCATAATACCTCTATATGTGCCCGCCTGAGTCTGATACAGTTCAAAGTAATATTCAGATGTCATTACTCAAAATCTAGACTGGCACGGATCTACCCTAATGTAATAGATGTTTGTGACCGCTGTGGAGGCTCGCCCTGCAATCTTACACATATGTTTTTTTCGTGCTCAGCCCTTGTGAACTTCTGGCAAATTTATTTTCATACCATATCGATTGTACTTTCGAAAACTATTGACATCTCGGCTTATACTGTCATATTCGGTCTCCCGGAGCAATATAGTCAATACTCCACAAGAGAGTTGAAGGTGATAGCTTTTACTTCTTTGATCGCTAGGCGTCACCTTCTTTGTAATTGGAAATCAACTAAAACTCCATCCAGCACAATGTGGATAAATGAGGTCATGTCCTTTTTGAAAGTGGAGAAAATTAGATATACTAAATCTGGAAATTTGAACAAATTCTACTCTATCTGGCAGCCATTTATGGAATTTGTTGCTTTAATGTAGAAATACAAATTCCCCTGCACACCTAGGTTTCTTTTTTATTTCTTTTTTAATTTATTTAATTTTATTTTTTTTACTTAAAAGTTATTTCAATTTATTTCAATTTATTGTTTTATATTTTATTTACTACTACTTTCACTTTACTGTGTTTCACTATTGGAGGTGTTCTGTATGTGTTTGGTGTTCCTGGGGGAAAAAAAGGCATGTTAGAGTCAAAGGTGTGAATAGTTTGGTTATCTTCAACATTTTTATACCCTCGAATTTGTAAATACCTTTGTTCTATATGCAAAATATCAATAAAAATATGTGAAAGAAAAAAAATGTGTTCCCACACCACCCAAACCGGGAGTACTGGGGGATGGGTGCAATGTACTGTCCTTGTTGGACAACCGTGGGCCAAAGAGTTTTCTTTTTCTACTTTTAGGGAGGGTCACGGCACGGAGGGAGTGCAGGTTTTGTATGCGAACAGACCTCCGGATTCCAGTCCGTTCCATGGTCGGGTCTGGTTAACGAGCCTCCGGCCCCACCATTACTCTGGAGCTTGATAAAACTCCAGGGAGCTGAGTCGCTCCTGGTGAAGGGATGCCATTCAAAGGCACAGCTGATTCAGTGCAATGAGCACTGCCACACAAAACAGGTTCACTGCTTGTGCACTGTCTGCTGTTTGTACAAGATGAAAAGTTAGTTTCAGCGTAAGGATGTGAAACTGTACGAAACACCTTTTTCTGCTGAGCACCTGTAAGTCTGGCTGATGACATTAAGTCCAGACCTTTTCGAGCATGGGGGAGAGGAATCTGATCCAGCCCTGGTGCATTTCCTGTTTTGTAACATTTGTTTACAAAACCTGCAGCGTCATTGCTGTTCCTTTTGTCAGCATGTGAGCCTGGCCTGGCTCTGTGGGCCTCTGTTGTGGCCCCCCCGTCACTCATTACTGAAATCCGCTGAAAAGCGCCTGGTGGCCATAACGGTACGTTGCCATGGTCACCAAGTTCTGTCGGCACGTCCTACGGGCATGCGGATGTGTTGCAGGCTTGTTGAATTTGTGTATTGTCGGCCCTGTGGGTTCCAATGGGGTGGGGGTTGAAAGATGTGACCCCCCTCACCTGGCCCCTTGAGAGCCGGTGTACCTGTTTGCAGACGCCTCTGGGTCTGTCTGCTGCAGACAGTCCTGAGGCCACCTGTTGGGGTTTATTGTCTGAGCTAGTACCCCATGAACCGCGAGGGAAGGGGGTGACAGTCCCCACCCTTTATAGCGACCAGTATCAGAGGGGAGTCTTGCTGTTGATGTTGCTATTTTTTTGTTTTGTTTTTTGAGTCAAGAAACAGGGCAAAACTGTTCTTCGAATTTTTATTTGTGTTTTGTGCAACAACGTTTCTGACTTTATTTCACTCACAACAGAACAGTTATATTTTGTGCGCACATCAAAGTCACCTGCTTTTTGTACCTTTTTACGAATAAAGTCTGGACATGTAAAGTTTGGCTCCTGTACCACGTAGGCGGGCGAGCCTGTAAAGCTGAGCAGAGGGCCCATTTCATCAGGCACGATTCTGTCTTGTGTCCCGATTTGCCGAGGAGGTCCTCTGTTCGACCGCTTGGTGGGGCACAAACCTGTTCCTGCTCCAGGAGTGACCAGCTTGTGGTTGACCCGGTGGGGGTCTTTGCCGGTGCTCCCTCTCGTACGCCGACCTCTTTTGCGGCAGATTACGTGTGGTTGAGCGGTACCGAGGCTGCACGGGTCTGTTCCCAGCTGTCTCCCTGGGAGATGCAAATCTCTCCTGGGCATGCATTCCTGGAGGGCCTCAGCCTGTTTACGCCTCTGTTCTAGCCTGGCCTGAATTCGGTCCAAAACTGTTCCAAACAGTCCCGTCGGTTCTATCGAGTGATGCAGAAAATGAATCCGCTGACCCTCCGGGAGGTCTGTCAGAGTCATCCGCAGGTGACATTGAGCGATGACCACCTCAGCCATGCATCTGCCTTGTGCGATGGCTGCTATCCCCATCATGCGGAGCACAAAGTCTGTTGCCCTGCGGGCTTCCTCCAGCATTTAGGTGGCAGCCTGCTTGTCTGTCGTCACCTGGAGCTCCTGTAGTTTTTCAGCCAGGTACACCTGCATCATCGCGGACGCGTTCATTGCGTGCGCCGCGAGGCCCTGAGCCCTGTAACACTTCTTGAGCTGAGTAGCTAAAGCTCGACAGGCTTTACTGGGCAAAGTCGGTTTGGTTCCAGAAGATTTGGGTGCCAAATGAGATGCAAGCATGTCCTTAATCTGTGGCACGTTGGCTGTCCCCGTTGACTCCATTCCAACCACGTCCAGGAACCGTGAGAGTGGGAGCAGCATGGGGGCTCTGGGCTCGGCCCATGTGCGAGTCAGTTCTATGAGGAAATCTTGGAAAATGGGCATCCTGTGCCTCGTTGTGGATTGCTGCTTGGTGTAAAAATAATTTCCCGCCAACCTTGTGACTTGTTGACGGGGTGGGGGTTCAGGCCAAGGGATCTGCAGCGCGTCCGCCACTCTGCGGCACAAATCGAACAGAGCGGGGATCGAAGTGTCAGTCTCCGGGAGCACAGGCGCCGGGATGTGAGAGAGGTCTTCCTCCTCTCCATCATATTCATTGTCTGCTTCGTCACCAGAAATTTCACCTGAGGCTGTTAGCGAGAACTCAGTCGCGTTCATCATGCCTCGAGTGTCAAATTCGGCTGTCGAGTCCCCGATGGGAGCCGCCACATCTGGGCTGTCGCCCCATTCGATTCGAGTACTGTCCTCCAAATCCATGTTCTCGAGCTCCGGCGTGGGAGTGAGAGCCTTAGTGAGTTCCGGGTCTGTTGGCGCTGCAGCTAGACGCATGGCTTTGGCCACAAAGTCCACCCGGTGCCTCCTCACCGCCTCCAGCATCTGGCTGCAATGTGGGCAGGAGTCGGGCGCGTCCAGCGCCATTTTCGCATGCAACATTCCCAGGCAGACAGGACAGGCCTCGTGGATGTCTGTTGCTGAGAGGGAAAACCCGTAGCCGCTGGGGTAGGCGCGCAAGGTTGGGCTTGCCATCCTGCTAGCCTTTTTCGTGAATCTTGGTTTTCGCTTTCCTTTTTCTGGAGCCATGTCTGAGAAAAAACAAGCAAGCTTTTTCAAAATTATTTTCCGAGACGTCTCCTCCGTCGCGTCGCTTTCGCTGGCTAGCCTGCTACGACCTTAGTAGAGTAGCGATATGACGTAGCTAGCGCCGTCGAGCGAAGCAGTCTGCAGAGAGAAGAGAAGAAAACTTTGGGGTTAAGGAAAAATGTGCCCGACTAGCTTTCGCCAGCCCAGCAATACGCAGGAAATTTCTCTGTACGCTCAGCGTAGGGAGCGAGCTCACCTCTGGTCGAGCGATGAACAACAGAGAAGTCCCACGAAGAGAAGAGAAGTTCAGGTTTAAGCGAGGTGAAGGGCAAAAAGAGAAAGTAGAATGGGCGTCCGCATCTTAAGTACCCAGAGGGTAGGGTCTCTGGGGTGATGCTGACGTCCCCTGCCGTTAAGGCGTGATTGTATTCTTTCAGGTAATCGCGCGGGGGTGCAATTTCCGATAGCAATAGTGTTGCACCGAGTGACTGACTGATAAGGGAACCATCATTACAGCAAAGATGTTTGAGCTCAGTAATTCATGATATGTTTGTGTTATTTAATGCTTTAATTGCTTGTGGTATGAAAGAAAATTTTCTTCTGTTTCTTGAGAATAAAGGAAGGCCGTACCTTCACCCTGAAGGAAGCAACTCAAATGAGGATCTTGGGGGATGTGTGTTGTCTGCTATAATCTTGTTTGCCTTCCTCATAACTCTGTCTATGTATATATTTTCCATACTTGGCAGAGGGGTCCCTAACAGTTTGCTGGCTGTAGTTACTATACTTTTCAATGATTTCTTCTGAGCCTCTGTAGCATTGTCAAACCAACATATGTTACAAAACGTTAAAATACTTTCAATAAAAGCAGAATAAAACATTAAAAACATTGAGTTATTGACTCTAAAATAACCCAGTTTCTTTACAAAAATACATCCTCTGCTGAGCCTTGGTGCTAATAAGGTCAGCCCATGAGTCCCACTTTAAGTGACAGTCCAGAACCACGCCCAGGTACTTGTAGCACAAGACATTTTCAGTATGAATGTGTGTATGAATGTGTGTATGAATGTGTGTATGAATGGGTGGATGGTTGGTACTGTGAAGCACTTTGGGGCCCCTCATTAGAGGTGTCGTTTCTTTGCCCGAGCCCGACCCTACCCGAGCCCTACCCGACTTCGGGTAGGGTAGGGCCATATTTTTGCGTTTGATTGGCGGGCCGCGGGTCGGGCTCGGGCTTTGATGTGGTTTTTTTAATCATACAGCACAAACAAAACTAAATAAAAATGCACACAATATAAAATTGTTTTAATCTGCTTGTAAAGAATATAAGGCAGTAAGTTTATTGATGAGGAAATAATTAATAGAGTGAATTTAGATGGTGAAAACCGCAGCGCACTGAGCGCAGCCACTAAATTGGCAACTCAGCCAGAGAGCAGGCGCGCAGCGCGCGCCTGACAGCGTCTCCCCCGACATGCTGGACTTTTTAGTGACATTTCTCGAACCATTTTACCGTGCACAGAGAGAACTGGAGGGTGACAAATATCCCACCAACCTGGTTTGTCTCTGGAATGAGAAACTGAAGCAACACTGCCAGTCCTCACACAGACTCTCCGCAGCAGGTGTTTCTGCGCGACATGTCATGAAGTGCTGGAGCGCAAAATTATTATCCACGACTTGCAGAGAGTTGCATTATTTCTGTGGCCTAACTTTAACGAGCTCAAAATTATGTCACCAGCTGACGTGCGTCAGGTGCACGCTCACGTCCGCACACTGCTCTCTGCGGCGGAACAAGTTGCCGCATTCCTGACATTCCTGAAGCTTCAACAGCAAACTGCGAGCAGCGCGCTCACACCTCCTCCTCCTCCATCAAAACAAAGAAGAACAACATCAAGTTCTTTTGCTGAGTGGGAGAACGCAGTAAAAGCTTAATAAATAAACGTAGTGTTTTTTTTTTTTTGTTGTTGTTGTTTTTTTTTTTAATCGGGTAGGGTCGGGTCGGGCGGTGATTTCTAGGAAATCAGCGGGCTCCCTCGGGCTTGGGTAATTAAACTTAGGGCTCGGGTAGGGTAGGGCCGTGGATTTCCGGCCCGATGACAGCTCTACCCCTCATAGGGGGCTGGAAAGTGCTATACTGTATGAGTAAGCTCCATTTACCATTTAGTGGGTGGTGTTGCATGTACTGTTGCAGGTCACAGAATATAGTGTAACAACTAGGGATGGGGCCGATCCAATACAATATCAGTTTTGGTATCCAATACCAGCATAGTTTCAGTATCGGTATCAGATCCAACTTACCGATATTTTCCGATCCAGCTTCAAAGAGCACTTGTGTTCAATCACATTCTGTGACTGCTTTAACAGTGTGTGAGTCAAACCCAATGAAGACACCTTGGGCCTCACGACAGGAAGAACCTAAACTTTAACAGTAAACAGGAGGCAGGTCTTCACCACACACATCCTTCTTACTCATCGTTCAGTTGGAAAAAAAAGACGCTAAGCATGATGGGAAAGACAACACAGCCACTCCCCTTAACCAGTAAGGCAGTGGATTTTGTTGTCTTTCCCATAATGCTTAGCAGTATTTTAGTTTTCAAAACTAAAATACTGCTAAGCATTATGGGTTATTATTATGGGTATTATTGGACCGAAAGTTTGTGTTATTGTTATTGTGTCCACTCCCCTCAGGAAGGAGGTTGAGGAGCATTAAGTGTAGAACCACTAGACTGAGGAACAGCTTCTACCCTGAGGCTGTTAGACTCATGAATAAATAAATAATAAGAATAATCACTGCAAAATATCACATCATGCTGATGCTGATCTGTTTTCTTGTTGCTGTGTTCATCTGTGACCATCTGCTCATACAGACTCGTGTTCGTGCTGCTGTTTGTAATGATGTTTTTCTATTACATTAGGGCTTAGTGTATTTCTAGTTGATGTTTTTCTTAGTTATATCCTAGATGTTATTACTGTTTTTCTCTTACATTTTGTTGTTGAATGTAACTGGGACCCTGTGTACATAATCTCGTTTCATCACATGTACCACATGCGGTGCAAATGACAATAAAGATTATCTGACTCTGACTCTCTGACTCTTTTTGCTCTGGACTGATCTGATTTACCTGATAAAAGTAGTTTAAATGCAGCTGCTGTTATTAGCGGTGTTTCTGCAACAGCTGCTTTTTCTTTGTTCACATTCTGATGACGTAGTTTCAAGCGCGTTCACGTGAGACCTGTTGTCTGCTGCAGAGCCAGTCTCTTCATGAAACAAAGTCCACACACACAGATTTGAATGTGCGCTCATCTTTTAAAAAGAAACGTTCCAAAACAGGAGACCGCAGTGAGAAGCTAACGGCTAAGTGCTGCGCGTGCTGCGCGATAATAGCTCCGTGCTGAAACGCGCCCAGGAAATTTTGTTCCACGGCGCATATATTAACGTTCAATGAGTGAAAAAATAACAGAAACGGTACGCAGGTGGACCGAACCGAACGGGACGTACCGAAACGGTTCGGTACACCCACTTTTACCATTACATGCCTAGTATTTAGTGTTCCAGCCGCACCATGAGTGAGATGGACGTCTGTGACATAGACCTGCCTCTTGTGTGCCATTAAACTTTAGATGTTTCCTGTTGTGACGCTTATAGTGTCTTCATTGGATTTAACTCACACAATGTTAAGACAGTAGTCACAGAATATGGTGTAGCACATGTGCTCTCCGTACGTGCATCATGGACTGGAAATATCTGCAGATTAGATCAGAAAATCTGATATGTAAATTATGCTGGTATCGGAGGCTGATACCGATACTGGATCGGATCGGCCCCATAACTACTCCTAACTTGTGCTCCTGAGGGTGATTGGAGTCAAACTGTAAATACTGGTCTTTGGCCTTCAAGGCCTCAATAGTAAAATTGGTCTGTCTCACCCTTCATTCAGCAGCTGGACCTGTGCCTTCTGAAGGATCTTAATTGCCTGGTGCCTGCGGACAGAAAATTTCAGTTCCAGGCTCTTGGGAACGATGCCACTTTGTCAATATCTCCGGTTGAATTGTAAGTGGTTCCTGTAGTCTGCCCTCTTCCTAGTTGTTTTCTCAAACTCTCTAACAAGTTTGAGGCAATCCTGGCCAAAGTGGTTCAAAATATCCTGATGCATGCTCAATTTATCCAAGTAGAAAAATGTAAAAATGTAAATTCTGGTCCTCTGTACATTCAAAAAAACAACCGAAAAAAAAGTAGAAACGTTTCATCTTTCCTCCGAAAGACTTCTTCAGTCTGAGGTGCTGTATTCAGCTCAGTTTTATAAATAGCACCTTCTCACAGTGGATCAACCAGTTTGCTGCTAACAGCCAAAACCAGCTGCTCACATGATTGAGGAGGACCATCAGCCAAATGATGGATCGTTAGCACCCTGATGGTTGCTTGCTATTCACAAGGGGCTGAGTGATACTAGCAATAACAGCATTGTAAGAGGGGGACAGTTGAACACGGAGTTCTCCACCTCTGTTTAATGATGGACAGTTTCTTGTAACGAGCCACAGATGTGGGAGCCTGTAATCCGGTGAGGCAGGTTCCGAACCAAATCCGTCCAAACATGAGGACACTACTGCTCGGCGATGGAAGTCTTGTCTTTGCCTCTCCTGGTTCTGGAGGAAGAGAAATGTCTCTGCCCTGGAGGGAACACTGGGCACCCGAGCCAAGCTTCTCTTCATCTCCAGCGCCACTTGGCTACTCGGGGTGGATGTCAGGGGGTGGATGTCGGGGGAGGACGCGGAGCTGGATGACAAGCTCTGCTTTATTCCTGCCCTCCCTTCCCACCGTTGCCGCCTGGGCAACAGAAAATGAACCTGGAGACGATCCACGGGGACTTTGCCGATATCCTTGACAGCGACTACTGATCCAACTTGGCCCGGCAAGGATGGGTTTCCGGTACTTTGTTCTGGTATTGAGAGAGCCAATCCTGACGCCTCACCTTCTAGGACCCTGGTGAAGATGGAAACTGGCACCTCACTCCTGCACAGAGCTCCCACGAGAATCAGTCCTGTCACCCCTAACTCCACCCTCGTTTGTCTAAATATCAGACGAAGGGGGGCCAGCCCAGAAAACAGTCGGCACGACAGTCCCACACCACTCCAACAGAGGTCACCATAGGAAGTTATTCATGGGTCGTAGGTGCCTCTGACATCAATCCCATAAACACCAATCTTCAAAACCTGTTTTCTTCAGCTAAATGTAACCCAGACAGTTCAAACACTTTTCTCACATTAGCTGAAAAACTGTTATTATCTGTATCCAGCCTCACGTCTTTCCCAGCATATCATCAGATCTTGATTGAGAGCAGGTCTATCAGACAACCAGCTTCTGTCCCAGAACTAGTCTATGTCCCAGAACCAGCCTCTGTCCTAGAACCAGCCTCTGTCCCGGAACCAGCTTCTGCCCCAGAACCAGCCTCAATTCCAGAACCAGCCTCAGACCCAGAACCAGCCTTATGGGGCTTTTCCACCGGTCGGCACGGGTCGGATGTTACGTCATATGTGCGTCGCAGAGACCCCCTTTCATCCTTCCCCACCGGATATTCCGTGCTGCGCCACGCCAGATTTCTTGAGATTTTTGGGCTGGTTTCAGAGGGGTACTGAGGCGAGCTCACCCGCTCCGCAAGGAGGAAGGAGGAGACTCGAGCTGTTTTCACGGAAGCGAGGGAAGCGATCACGGCAGGACTTTACATGATAAACACGGTAAAAACAATTATTTGTTTTTAAATTTATAGCAAAGATGGGTCTTCAGCTGAACGTGTCCTTAATAAAATCACGTATTGCTCAAAACTGCAGGATTTTAAAAAGTAGGTTCGCCACGAGCAACGCGCGCGTGCGGCTTTATGTCTTTAAAATGTAGCTCAATGAACAGATATAAAATATATTTCATAGCTGACTTTATAGTACGAGGGCTCCTGAGCTCAACCACGCTTTAATATTGTCACGTAGTGGTCAAATCTGCTGCATTTAAAGTAGGTTCGCTTTGACTTCTTCCAAACCTGTGCTTGCACAACGAAAATAAATTATAAAAATTCGAATTTTATTTCAAATAACTCCAACAGGATACATTTAGTATATGAACATGTTGTGATCACACTATATTTTTTTGAAAAATATCAGCTATGTGGTTTTTGATATAATTGATGATATGTGATACAAAGTACAAGGGAGAAAAATAATGGAGGTAGCTTGACACATTTATGTCTATAAAACATTGAATTTTATTTCAAATAACTCCAACAGGATACATTTAGTATATGAACATGTTGTGATCACACTATTTTTTTTGAAAAATATCAGTTATGTGGTTTTGATATAATTGATGATATGTGATACAAAGTACAAGGGAGAAAAATAATGGAGGTAGCTTGACACATTTATGTGTATAAAACATTGAATTTTATTTCAAATAACTCCAACAGGATACAGTCAGTATATGAACATGTTGTGATCACACTGTGTTGTTTAAAAAAAAAAAACAGTTTCTGGACTAAATTAATCACATTTTTCTTTTACAGTCAACAGAAGAAAATCACCAGAATTCAACAACCTGTGTCATCTTCTGGAGGAAGACGTGAGACACCAGATGGAAATTTGTTACTTCTGTTTGTCACTTCAAACTTTTCCTATTAAACGTTATATTTTCTTAAGTGGTGTCCTCGAACATTCAATTTCCTAAACTTATTTTATAATGTGAAGTGTGTATTGTGTTTAAATCCATACTGGAAGTTAAGAGAACTTTCCATTTGCATTTGACCTTTAAAGAATCATAAGATAAAGATTATTAGAATCTGCTCAACTGTTATTACGTTATAAATTATTTGGTTCTAGGATGAAGTCATACAAAAAAAGTCAAAAATTAAAAGTGGCCAAAGTCCTTTGGACAGTTTAAAGTTAAAGAATTCACAGACCATCCATCTACCATCTACCCATCTACCACCCAGCAGCAACTTTACCAGGGAAACTCTGGCAGTTTCAAAGATCACAGTGTGATGTTTTAAATCAACTTTATTTATAAAGCACATTTTAAAAACCACAGGGTCAACCAAAGTGCTGTACAATAACATAAAAGACAAGTTAATTAAAAACTATAAAAAGCATACAAAAATAAATACATATACCAGTCTTACTGCAGGTGTGTTAACATGCCATAAAAGATAAGATCACGTGTTAAAAGCCAAGGAATAAATGTGTGTTTTTAAATAAGATTTAAAAAGTTTTGAGGACTGTCAGCAGCAACTGCTCAGCTGATCTGAGATCGGGGAGGGCAGGAAGGTTGAAGCAGCTCAGACAAATATGGTTTTGCAACTTTATCAAGCACCTTGTGCATAACTAAATAATAAAATATGTTTTAATACATCTTTATTGTAAAAATACTAAATTGGAAAATACATGGGTTTAAAGAAGGCAACAAGGTAGGATTATGAATTGGGTTTAAAGATTACAGCTCATGAGGTACTCATTATAGCATGACATCTCTTTCACAACATTCTGTCAAAGCCTTTATTGTGTTCTTCTTCTAGTGGTGGCTAGTACTGTAGTAAATAGCTTGAGGGAACACTACTGCCACCATGTGGTAAGACGAGTAGGATTTTGGACCCCGCCCACAGAAGGGGTACAAAAAAGCTGTGGAAACAGAACTTAGATGTGACCCGACCCGAACTGAGCCGATCTGAGCCGATCCAACCCGAGCCGAGCCGAGCGGTGGAAAAGAGGCATTAGTCGCAGAACCAGTCCCAGTGCCTGACTCATCACCAGTTCCAGTGTCCGACTCGACCCCAGTTTCAGTGCTTGACTTGGTCCCTGTTCCTTAGTCCAAAACAACCTCCTTGTGTATTGGTCCTGATATCGCACTTCTGCGCATTGACGTGAGAGTTGGACCAGAAGCCCCTCGATATCATCCTGTGTGCGTGGGAACAAGCCCTGATGCCCTACTTTTGAGTGTCTCTGTGGAGGTCGGTCCAGAGGTCTCACCACCTTCAGGTGTCTCCCTGGGGGGTTCAGGTAGTCACATCCGCTTTCTGCTCTGCTGTTGGAGTCCAGGTAAATTCATCCCCTTCCTGCTCTTCTGTGAGGGTCTAGACAAGCTCCATTCTACCACCTCTGGTCCCGATTTCTACATCTGCTCCAGATCCTGCCGCTGAAGATTTTGCCGCTGAAGATCCAGCCGCAGAAAACCCTGCCTCTGCCACCACACTTGCTTCATCCCCAGAGGGTTCCATGCACTCAAGGTCTCCACGTCGTTTGAGGTCTCCACGTCTGGTTCATCCTGGAGCCATACCTCATCTTGTTTCCACTCCCCATCCTGGCTCGCCTGCTGAGGTCCTCGTTTCTGGCTCACCTGATGATGTCCTTTCTCCTGGCTCACATGCTAAGGTCCTTGCTCATGCTCAATCTGCTGAGATCTTTGCTCTTGGGTCCACATCTCGCCTCGGGTCCACGTCTCGCCTCTGTTCCACGTCTCACTTCGGATCCATGACCCATCCAGACTCCACAACCCATCCAAGCTCCACATCCCATCCAGGCCACCCGCCTGGTCTTCTCCGGCGCCATGGACAGCTCTCCAGCTGCTCGCCTTGTCTGCTCTGGTGATATGGCCATATGGATGGCTCTCTGGTCGCCTGCCTGTTCTGCTCTGGTACCATGGACAGCTCTTCAGCCACTCGTCTGACCTGTTCCTACCTATAGAATGGCCTATTGGCCGCCCGCCTGACCAGCTCCAGCCTATGGAATGGTTTCACGTCTACTCGTCTGACCTGTTCCTGCCTGATGGATGGCCTCCCGGCCACCCTCCTGACTTGTTCCTGCCTCTAGAATGGCCTGTTGGACGACCTCCTGGTTGCCTGCCTGACCAACCCTGGCCTGCGGAATGGTCTCCTGGCTGCTCGTCTGACCTGTTCCTAACTGATGAATGGCTCCCAGCTACCCGTCTGATCTGTTCCTATCTGTTGAATGGCCTTTTGGACAACCGTACCTGAGTATTAGCCAAAGTCTGATGGAAAGTGTTATCTCTGGTTATATCTCAAGATAAGACGTCAACCATTTCCCTTCAACCTCCTTTTTCTTCCTCCTAAACTTTCTCCTTAAATCCAAAAAAGCTAAGTCTGGTCCTCTGGACATTCAAAAAAACAAAACAAAACAAAGCAAAAAAACAACAACTGTAGAAACGTTTCGTCTTTCGTCCGAAAGACTTCCTCAGTCTGAGAAGCTGTGTTCAGCTCAGTCTTATAAATAGCACCCTCCCACAGTGGATCAACCAGTTGGCTGATGACAGCCGAAACCAGCTGCTCACATGATCAAGGAGGACCATCAGCCTGACGATGGATCGTTAACACCCTGATGGTTGTTTGCTATTCACAGAGGGCTGAGTGATACCAGCAATAACAGCATTGTAAGTGGGGGACAGTTGAACCCGGAGGCCTCCACCTCTGTTTAATGATGGACGGTTTCTTTTCACAAAGATGGCCTCCTTTACTCCTCTCTCAAACCATTGTTCCTCTCTATCAAGGATGTGAACATCTTCATCCCTGAAAGAGTGACCGCTGGCCTGGAGATGAGTGTAGGCCGCAGAGTCACAGTTGTTGTTTTTTTGCTTTGTTTTGTTTTGTTTTGTTTTTTTGAATGTCCAGAGGACCAGACTTAGCTTTTTTGGATTTTTCTACCTGGATTATTGAGTATGCATCAGGGTATTTCTCCTTAAACTTTTTTTCTAAAAGTAAAACTGTAAGTTTGTGCCACAGAAATAAGTTAATATAAGACCCATTAACTTGTGTTCTGTTGTTCCTATGTTTTAAATCTGCTGAAAAGTTAGTTATAGGAAATTCTGATCAGTCAATACATGTAAATATGTTGTGATTGTAATTTAATGATTTGTTAATGTTAAAGGAGCTGTATGTAACTTTTCTAACAATATATTTTTAACATATTTCTTCACTCTGTCACTACCTCCTGACATACTGATTTTAGACAAGTAATCTCTGAAAAAAACTATTGTCCCCTTGCTTCTCTAAAAGCATTTCTAAAAAGCCACAGTGACCCACCGTTAACCAGCCAATAAAACAGAGTTTGTAACCAGCCAATAAAAACAGAGCTTGAATTTGAATCAGCCAATAAAAACAGAGCTTGAATTTGAATTTCAGCAGAGCAAGGGGTAACAGAGCCATATATGGCTCTGAGGGGGAGGGACCAGAAACGTGTCTCTGTTCAAAATTTTCCTAAGTTCCAGTGTGTTCCAGAAATTACATACTGAACCTTTAAGATTGAAGTAATTAATATGGTGCGCTCTTCACCTACGTCATCACTGTGGGACTATTTAAGGCGTGGTGTTGGCGCAGGTGTGGGGAGTTAAGTGGAGTTGCAGTTTGAGTTGTCAGGATGGCCAAAGCGTCTGTATGTAACCTCTATAATTATCTGCATGGAATAAACCTCCTGAACTAAATTAGAATTGTGGTCCTCACTTTGTCTGACCTATCCTGCCCTAAAGCTGCCGAACTCTACAGGTTATGGGCCCAGAGGGGATAAGGAAGGTCGCTGGCAGAGAATGTGCTTCGATGGAGACAAGCGGGACTACAAGCTGTGAGAAACGAAGTTCCTGGGACACTTCCGACTACAAGGTCTGAAACTATGATTCTACTAAAAGTCGAGCCAGATGCAGAGGTAGAGGAGGAAGACGCAGCAAAAAATGAGAAACCGCCTGAACTGACATCCCTCCAGAAAACTGCAAGTGGCTTCAGGAAAGGAGCAGTGCGAAGAAAAGAAGCTGTAATGAACTGAAAGAAATTGAAAGAAGCTGGAATGAGCTGAAAGAAGCCGAACAGGTGGCTGGAATGAGCTGAAAGAAGCTGAACCAGGAGCTGAAGTCGAAAGAAGCTGGAATGGGCTGAAAGAAGCTGAAGCTGAAATTGACAGAAGCTGGAATGAACAGGTGGCTGGAATGAGCTGAGAGAAGCTGAACCAGGAGCTGAAATGAACTGAAAGAATTTTAAAGAAGCTGACCAGATGATGAAAATCAGCAAAAGAAGAGGCAGCAGAAGAAGAGCAGCAGCAGGAGGAGCAGGTCCAAACAGCAGGAGCAGCCGAGCTGACGAAGAGGCAGCAGAGCTGACGAAGAAGCCGTTTTGGAGACCTACTGTCCTGAAAATCTGGAGTGAGACATGCTGTGTGTTTTAAGAAGAGTTGAGTCCTTCTGTTGTATAGACCTGGGAGCCGTGAGTGACCTGCTGGACTATGAGTTTTAATAAATCACCCAGAATGCTAGAAGCTAAAAATGCAGTGGGGGGTTTTCACATCTAAAAAGTAACATAGACATAAAAGGTTGTGTGTTGTACAGTTTTGTATTTATTTATTTATTTTTATACAATTAACTGAAAAGAAGAAACAAAAAAAATGTGTGTAGTAGTAACTGTGTACACGGATATAAGTGAGTGATTTTGTACAGTGAGAGAGCGAGTGGGGGTGTTAAGATTGACGTAATTAATATGGTGCGCTCTTCACCTACGTCATCACTGTGGGACTATTTAAGGCGTGGTGTTGGCGCAGCTGTGGGGAGTTAAGTGGAGTTGCAGTTTGAGTTGTCAGGATGGCCAAAGCGTCTGTATGTAACCTCTATAATTATCTGCATGGAATAAACCTCCTAAACTAAAGTAGAATCGTGGACCTCACTTTGTCCGACCTATCCTGCCCTAAAGCTGCCGAACTCTACAGTTAAATAAATTATTCATCTCCTGGTGAATCAACATAAGTTAACGTTTCCTGTCAAGTTACATATCACTGAGTCCAGATTTATTGAATATTAATCTGAAAAAGTGAGAACCCGTTATTAATGATAATTTGTGTCAGTCTAAAATCTGCTCAAATTTACATCTAAAATTTAGATAGGTCAGTAAACTGACTTTATCAATCTATTTTATTACATAATCATGTCCTGTCTTGTCTATGTATAGAAGTCGGTCTGTTAGTCTTGTTCTTTGTTGCATTGTCTGTATTGTCCTGACCAGTCCTGATATGTACCAGTCCTGACTTGATCCATATTCACAGTTCTGTAAGTTTGCTGCCACGTCAGCCATTTAATTTATTATCATTAAAAATATATATTTTTGTATATACTAAGTCCAAGTCCCTGCCTGTACCACTGGGTTTGTTCCTGCCTGAAAACCCTGACAGACCCCATGTCCTTTAAGTCCTGCACCTTTGTGACCTCTGCTCCTTGTACCCTCACTGTTCCACCTTGTTCCCTCTCATTCCCACACTTGTACTCTGCCTTACTATGGCCTTAATACCCTCATCCGTATGCATACCGTGAAAACCGATCAACAGAGGATGCCATCTCCTCTGTGGTCCACACTGCTCTCACCCACCTGGAACAGAAGGACTCATGCATCCGTATGCTCTTTGTGGACTTCACATCTGCCTTCAACACCATGAACCCCCAAACCCTGATGGACAAACTAATCACACTAGGACTGGGTCCCTCCATTTGCAACTGGGTCCTAGAATTCTTAACAAACAGACCACAGTCAGGATCCACAACTTCTCCTACTCCACCATAACCTTCAGCACTGGCTCTACTCAAATAATGTGTGTTAAGCCCTCTTCTGTTCACTCTGCTCACACATGATTGTGCAGCTACCCATCCAGGCTGTCATATTGTAAAGTTTGCAGATGATACAGCTGTGGTGGGATGCATCACAAACAATGATGAGTCCAGCTACAGACAGGAGGTGGAACACCTGGAGAGCTGGTGCAAAGAGAATAACCTTCACATGAATGTGAAGAAGACAAAGGAGATGATTGTGGACTTCAGAAGGAACAAACACACCCACACCCCACTGAACATAAGAGGATCTGCGGTGGAAGTGGTCTCCAGCTACAAGTACTTGGGTGTACACATGAATGATAACCTCAGCTGGAGCAACAACACCACCAGCCTGATCAAGAAAGGTCATCAGAGACTCTACTTCCTCAGACGGCTGAGACGAGCTGGTCTGAGAAGCTCAGTCCTCACCTCCTTCTACAGGTGTGCAGTGGAGAGCATCCTGTGCTCCAGCATCAACGTGTGGCATGGAGGCTGCACAGCTGCAGAAAGAAAAGCTTTACAGAGAGTGGTGAAGGCTGCACAGAAGTCTGTTGGAGTCAGTCTCCCCACCATCACAGACATCTACACCTCCAGATGCAGGAAGAGGGCCACCTGCATCATGAAGGACCCCACTCACCCAGCACACACACTTTTTGCCCCACTCCCCTCAGGACGGAGGTTGAGGAGCATTAAGTGTAGAACCACTAGACTGAGGAACAGCTTCTACCCTGAGGCTGTTAGACTCATGAATATCTAACCAGAATAATCACTGTGAAAAATCACATCATGTTGCTGCTGATCTGTTTCATGTTGCTGCTGATCTGTTTCATGTTGCTGTTGATCTGTTTCATGTTGCTGCTGATCTGTTTCATGCTGCTGTGTTCATTCGTGCTCATCTGCTCATACAGACTCATGCCTGTGCTGCTCTTTAAAATAATGTTTTTCTAAGATATTAATGCTTAGTGTGTGTGATCTGTCAATTTACATGTATGTGTTACCTCAGTTTGCAATTTACATATGATGGTGCGTGACTCCTGTTATAAATCCACACGCACACACAGTCTGGTTCATTGAATTGATAAAGCTTTTCGGATGAGAAGCGAAACGTCTTCTGTTACAAATAAAGTCCAGTTGATCTTGAATTGAACGCCTTTTTGATTTATCATGTCCTGGACGACTGAGAATCTTCACCAGCATATTGCTTTTCATTTTGGGAAGGATACCCTAAGAGCTGTGCGGGAGTTCGAGAAGATGTCAAGGAAGTTGGCAGACTACAGGAACCATCTCCGTTTCAGTCTGAGATGCAGACAAGAAAAACTCATCCCCAGCAGTTTAAAACTCAACTCGACAATTAAAGGACAAAGAGCTGAAGGAATCCTCCTTAAAGCTCAAAACCAGCTTCTCAATGAGAGAATAAGACAGATCAATTTCACCATTGAAGCTCTCTCACTCAAAATGGATCAGAGCCTCCAAAAGCTCTCTACTCTTTTACCACCACCTCTGTTGGAAGAAGTGTCTTGCTTTGTTGAAAAGGCTCAGCTATCACAGCATCAAAAAAGCAAGGAACGTCAAAAAAGTAAGTTTCTAAAATTACAACAGAGAGCGGTTTTCTCATCACAAGTCATCAGTCAAGATAAAGAGTTTGGCACCAGCACAAATACTCAGGAACTGTGGGTTAGAAATTTGTCTAACAGGACCTTGACACAACCTGAGAAAAATGTGCTGGCAAAAGGACTAAATTTTGCCATCTCCCCACAAGAAATACCTGTTGTGGAACTAATCACAGCCACTGAATCTGCGATTAGGAACAACAACTTGACAGAAACAGAGGCTGAACAACTTCGGATGAAAATATCAGCTACCCTCTCCAGTGCCAAACTGCCTCCCTCAAATCTCACACCGCAGGAAAGGAGAGCCATAACATCACTCAGCCAAGACCAAAACATCACCATTTTACCAGCGGACAAAGGAAGATGCACAGTAATACTCAACACATCTGATTACCAGGAGAAAATAACCACACTACTGAGTGACAGGAACACCTATGAGCCCCTGAAGAGGGATCCAACTAACACCTTTAAAAAGAAAGTCACTGATTATCTGCAAAAACTCGAAAAGGAGAAAACAATCAATCGATCATTGTATTATAGATTATACCCGGGTGAGGCCACTCCCTGTCTGTATGGACTTCCAAAAATACACAAAGAAGATACACCTCTCAGACCCATCGTGAGCAGCATGAACTCAGTGACATACAATGTTGCTAAACATCTGGCTGGTATTTTAGCTCCTCTGGTTGGAAACACACCTCATCATATAAAGAACTCCATTGATTTTTCCAACAAAGTTCAACATTTGAAGCTAACCCCGGGAGAAACTCTTGTATCATATGATGTGACTTCTCTGTTCACATGCATACCCATTTCTGAAGCAGTAGAAACCGTCAAAAAACGACTTCTACAGGACAAGGATTTGGACAAAAGGACCAACTTAACCCCAGACCACATCTGCACCCTGCTGGATCTCTGCCTCTCCACCACCTATTTCAAGTTCAATGACATATTTTACAGACAGAAGCACGGCTGTGCCATGGGATCTCCAGTGTCACCCATTGTTGCAAACCTCTACATGGAGGAAGTGGAACAGAGAGCCCTTAACTCCTATGAGGGGACAACTCCAAGCCATTGGTTCAGATATGTGGATGATACCTGGGTCAAAATCCAAGCCAGGGAGGTGGAAGCGTTCACCAGACACATTAACTCGGTTGATAACAACATCAAGTTCACCAGAGAGGATGCTAACGATAACAAGCTGCCTTTTTTGGACTGTTTGGTGCATATGGAGGGAGAGGACAGTCTCAACATTGAAGTTTACAGAAAACCAACCCACACAGACCAGTATCTTCTGTTTGACTCTCACCATCCACTGGAACACAAACTTTCTGTCATAAGAACCTTACAGCATCGGGCAGAACACATCCCCACAAGGACAGAAGGGAAGGAAAAGGAACAGAAACACATCAACAAATCGCTGCAAACATGTGGATATCCCAACTGGGCTTTTGTCAAGTCAGCGAGGAAATCTGCTAAACACAATAATCAACAGAAAAATGCTAACAGACGGAAAAACATTGTCATTCCTTATGTTGCTGGAGTCTCAGAGAATTTCAGAAGGATTTTCAACAAACACAACATCCCAGTACATTTCAAACCCAGCAGGACTCTCAGACAGAGGCTGGTCCACCCTAAGGACAGAACCCCCACACACAAACAGAGTGGTGTGGTGTATGCAGTCCAGTGCAGCGAGGTCTGCTCAGACCGTTACATTGGAGAAACGAAGCAGCCTCTTCACAGACGAATGTCCCAACACAGGAGAGCCACCACCTCTGGACAAAACTCCGCTGTTCACCTCCACCTCACGGACAAGGGACACTCATTTGAGGATGAAAATGTGCAAATTTTGGACCGAGAGCACAGATGGTTTGAGAGGGGTGTTAAGGAAGCTTTGTATGTTAAGAGAGAAAAACCTTCTCTTAACAGAGGAGGAGGTCTGAGATTTCAACTTTCCAAGACTTACAACTCAGTTTTGGGGCTGATTCACAAACGTTTTACATCGGATGGGAGCAGAGGTGTCTTGTCTGTGAATTAGACTAGCAAAGTTTGTTGAGAAACCTCTGTTGTTGGGCTGTGAGGTGTTTTTTGTCAATTTACATACAGTTGTTGTGTCTGCTGTCAGAGACTTCAAGGGAACTCCCTACTGTTAAGGTGTGATCTGTCAATTTACATGTATGTGTTACCTCAGCTTGCAATTTACATATGATGGTGCGTGACTCCTGTTATAAATCCACACGCACACACAGTCTGGTTCATTGAATTGATAAAGCTTTTCGGATGAGAAGCGAAACGTCTTCTGTTACAAATAAAGTCCAGTTGATCTTGAATTGAACGCCTTTTTGATTTATCATGTCCTGGACGACTGAGAATCTTCACCAGCATAATGCTTAGTGTATTTTCATATGCAAATTATTAATAATAAAGTACCATAAATATTTTGTAACCAAAAGGAATTAAAAGTAAAAACATGCTTAGTTCACCTGGTTGGAAGTCTCTGTGGTGCAGACAGAGTCTCCAGCCCTGCTGTCCCTCCAGAACTGGAAGCATCTCTCTGTAAACCCAGTCCTCATCATGGACGTTGTAGGACACAAAGGCATCAAACTGATGAGGATCTCCCTTCTTCCTCATCTTGCTGTCGTAAAGAAAGGCCAGGAACAGGTGGAATGTGTAGGCTAGGTGCCACCTCAGAAAGTGGTAGATGAAGGAAGTGAGGAGAGTAAGAAAAACCAGACAAGTGCTGGAGATGAAATAAAAGAAGCTGCCATCATTCCAACAGGTCTTGATATTAAAGTCTAATAACAAGGTTCCTCGTCTGTCTACAGGAAATGAACATTTATACTGATGAGCGTTTACCACCTGTGTTTGCTTGTTACTTCCTATCCATTGGATAAAACCTGCATTTGAACATTCACAGGTGAACGGGTTGTGGCTCAGGTCCAGGTATGTTAGAGACGGGAGAGAATTCAGGGCAGCCATGTTGATCACTGTGATCTCACTGTCCCTCATATTCAGATATCTAAGAGCAGAAAGATTGGCTTGCACTAGAAAATCCAAAGACCTGAGTTTTGACTCTGAAAGATCAAGAATCTCCAGCTTTGGTATTGGTTGAAATAATTTAGGCTCTAAATATTTTATAACTGTCTTTGCTAATTTCAGACTCCTGAGCTTAGGGTTGAACTGAAATGTATCCACATTTACAGTTTCACTAAACATATTTTCAGATGTGAAAGTCTCTAAATGTTCCATATATTCAAATATATTATATTTTTCATATAGTGTGAAATCGATAGTTATCCTCCAAATCATTGTAAGACTTTTTAGAGAATTTAGAGAAAATAAGTTTTTATGAATTTTAGATTGACACATTTGAAACGAACTACTAAATTCAAAGTATATTGTAAGATTTTCTATGTTTTGTAAAACACTGAGATTAAACTCAGACTCAGTTGCCATTGATGTATTACCAGGCTTCAGGTTTTTCAGTCCATGAAATGTTTTATCCTTTGTCTTTCCATCACAAAATTCCACAGTTAACTGTTTCAAAGACTTTAAACCTTCAACACCATCTCGCGTACAACTATTTATAGAATTATGGTTCATATCCAAAACCTCCAGCTGTTGTAGGGAAATCATAAACATGTCTCCAAAACTCTTCAACCGATTGTTACTCAGATCTAAATGCCTTAGATCAGGAATATTTCCAAAGACGCATCTATCCAGATTTCTAATTTTGTTATAGTTTAGATAAAGCTCTCTAAGATGTGTTGTGTTCTTTAAATCGTCACAGCTCAGTGCAGAGATGAGATTGTTTTCCATTTTCAATAGCTCAAGGAAGCTCATGCTTTTTATGTCATATGGAACCTTGGTGAGTTGGTTGTGAGACAAATCCAAGAAACGCACTTTCTTCAGTGATTGAATTGAACCTTTTGGCAACTCGGATATCGACGTAAAGGACAAGCAAATTTCTATCAGCTGAGAACACGGTGCAAGTTCAAAAGTTAAATTGCTAAGATTGGGGTCAAACATAACCAGCTTCCTTAGTGTTGCTATTTTGCAGATTGTAGAGAACAGACCTCTCTTAATCCGCATTCCAAAATTCTTTAGTACCAGATAGCTCAGTGAGCTGAAACTCTGCAGGACTTTTTGGACTTCTTCAAAAGAAAACTTAAGACCATCAAGATAAACTTGGGTAATGTTTTCCAGTAATGTTTCATCAGGTATGTCCCAGTTCAAGGTAATGTTATCTGTACATGTTGAAAGATCTAAATTCTGCAGATAAGGAAATATTAGTGTTGTAATGCTGAACCTGTTGAGGTAGTAACCAGAAACACTCAGCTTTTTCAGATTTGAGGAGTGATTTAACTGCAGGTCTTTGGTCTCAAAGGAAGAAAATGAGCTGCATTTAAGATTAAGCATCTGTATTTTTGGTAGTTGTAAGATGGGCTGAATATCAACAATCTGATGAATTTTACTGAATGACAAATCCAAAATTTGTAAGCTTGTCAAGAACTGGAAGGTGGCATTATGAATGAGTTCAATATAGTTCACATTAAGGTAAAGCTCAGTGAGTTTGGACAGGCCCTGAAACATGTTGCTAGTCAGGTTGGTCAGACTATTTTTGCTCATGTCAAGTTTTTTCAACAAAACTAAATTAATGAAAGATCCATCGTCAACGTTAGAAATTTGATTGTTAAACAGATCCAGAGTTTTCAATTTTATGACGTGACAAAAATCATCTTTGTTAATTTTTTTAAGCCAATTGGAAGCAAGGTTTACTGAAACAGTGTCTTTGGGGAAGTCATTGGGGACAGTCAGAAGATTTCTGTCTGTACAATCCAAAGAAACTTCAGCTGAGGATTCCTCCTGATATTCTACAGTGCAGTTTTTGAGTGAATAAGACATTGAAGAGTTAACAGGAAGTAGGAGACAGAGAAGCTTCAGAAAGAAGTGTGCAGAAAACCTTCCCATAGTGGCAAATATATTGTGAAGTTATTAATGTTGTCCAATTGTGATCATCTGCAGAAGACATCCACACACAAAATGAAGAACTGTTGATTATTATTTATTACTGCTTTAAATATTTAATTTCACTTTCTTATTTCAGAAAACACAGTTCACTGTCAGGCTTGTTAGGGTTACCAGACTCAGTAATACATTTTGTTCTATTTTATTCAGTACTAACACTGTTAATCTAAAATGTTTGTTTCCCCAGTGTAAAAAGATTGTTACTAAAAAGAAACAAGTATGAACACAACAGTCAAATGTGTAGTCAAAATTATAAATCTAAAATTACTTTAATTCCTTATTTTCTTAAATAAAATGTTTTTAGCCTAAAACTTTTGCATGAGAAGCGGCTAGTGATAAGCATTCCTTCAGCAATTATTTATTTAACTACAGGTTTTATTTTATTATTACTTTACAAAAAGAAAAAGTCATAAAAAATATGTTTCCTTAAGATGTGTTTGTTTTTAAGCTAGGATACGGTAGCATTAAGTTGCAGACAAATAATTATTTAGATACTCACAGCTGTTGATCACATCTTCGTGTTGTGTCTGTTCGTGTTCAGCAGCAAACTGAGACGTTGCTTCTCCTTGTTATGTCTCCTGAGGAAAAAAAAAAGTTCTAAGTGTTGTGAGCTGCAGATTTATCACTTCATTGGAATTGGGGTTGTTAAAAAAGTTAATCTGTTGAACTGGTTTTTGTTGTCCATTTCGCACAAGTCTGAGTAATTAACATAATTTAAATACATGTGGTTTTCAGAATCTGTTGGAATCCTGGCAAAAACCAATGCAGATTTGTTCCTGTCTTTGATTTTATACGTCTACCTTATAATGTTTTGCTAGTTTTTTGATATTTTGTTAAAAAAACTTTCTTTTGTTTTTTTCTCTCTTTTGTTTTCTATTGTTTATTTGTTTATTTATTGTTTATTGTTTAAGGAAACTCTACCACTGCTGTTCATTGTTCTTTAGTTTTAGCAGGTCGCTTTCGTAAATGAGCCCATGAGGTTCAAAAGATTTACCTGACTAAATAAAGGTTGAATGAATGAACATACTATTGAAGGAGAATAAAGCATGAGATCACTAATGATTAGTCTCAAAATGGTCTGGGTCATTCAGGTTACAATTCATTTTGTGCCTCTTTATTAAGTACTAAAGTTGTTATTCTAAAACCTTTATATATATATATATA
>JBBPBX010031794.1:20045-34289 GCA_038048925.1 Garcialebias charrua | reverse complement strand
TCTATTCATTTTGATGAGTCTCGCCATAGACTTCAAAATTTATTAGGAATACCAAATCCTACGTCGTTCGTCTAAAAGACAACAGACATTTAGATCAAACTATATTTCATTTTTCTATTTTAGTTTAACCTAAACTAAGTAATGAATGGAGGAATAGTTTGGAATTAGAGGCCTTCGTTACAGAAGCCCTCCAAAATTTTATAGGTATAGATCCCTATATCTAATTTTACAGAATTGATCCACCCCTTAATTGGTAATTGTAGCTGATCTAAACCATGATAGCTTACATACCAGGTGCATATAGGTAAGGCTAATGTAAAATCCCAATCATAAGCCCACCTAAAAAACCACATAATTGCATGACACATAGAACCAGAGTGGCACTGACTGGAAGCCAACCAGCCAACAACCTTCGATGTGGGGACCTGCAGCTCCAACGCTTGGTCTTCAACCTTCATCCAAGGGTTGCCTCCTCTGCTTCATTCGAGGGATCCCCTCTACATGCTGATTATAAAAACAATTGTTGCTGATCAATAATAATAATAATAATAATGAATTCCATTTATAATGCACTTTTCATTAATAAAAATCTCAAAGTGCTATCAACAAAACTAATCGTGGTGGAATTATTGCTGTGGATTATAAGACTTTGTTTTCCAAAGGATTAAAAGCTTACCGCAAGTGGATTACCTACGAACAGTATGGAATTTCCAAAACTTTATGGGATTATAATTTTTGATTTTTCTTCTTCCACTTGCTGGATTACTTCAAGATCAAAGACAGTTCAAGGTATCCTTTCGTGTTGGACCTCATCCCCAAGGACTGGCGATGACTTCCAAAAGGGGGGAGATGTAGTGGGCATGACCATGCTCGCTCTGATACACCTTTGAATTTTTGAACTGTTCCAGTGATGACCTTTACTGACCTCTCAGTAAAACAAGACATTTACTACAAATTATGCTTTAATGTGGAGTATTACTGTGTTACTTGACCATATAATGGTGTCAGAGTGAATTTTATGTGTTCTTGTGATTTTCAGATTTGTTCTAGAAGTGTTAAGACGCTAATCCAAGTATTTTTCCTCTTGGAGTCTATGCGTCTGTCTTTTTTCTAAACATTTCCCTCTGCTGCTGGCTGTAACCTTGTACCGTGATAACAGCAAGTGAACTCCTCGACTGTTTCTTTTGAACCAATCGGAGAGAGACAAGTCTCAGATCCTTTCTAAAAGTTCTAAGCTAAGCTGGAACAGACGGGTTTTACTGAGGACCCTCAAGACATGAGGTTTTCCCAAAGAGCTGAATGAACGCCCGTCACACGCTAAGGACGCGTCATTCAGTTAAAGGCTGATAACATGCTTGTTATCAGTCCACTTCGAGCCGAGCATATAAGCTCAGAACTTTGAATTAAATTCCTTTCTGGAATAAGTTATCTTGAGCCCAAAAAAACACGAGTGCCACGACTTCTGCCGACTAAAGCAAATATCACCGACCCTGACAAGGTAAACACGTGTGGAGTCCAGCTTGGACTTGCGGGACCTACGACTCGTCAGTCCAAGGCTGATCACAGCTATTTACCAAAACCGAGACGGACGTCTTAAGGTAAAGCAGCAGCTGTTTACTTACTGGAGGTGTGATGATATCTTAGCTGGACGTGTATGGAAGAGTGTCATCTGGTTTATAAATGCAAGATAAACTTCCTCTTAAATCTCTCCAACCTCTTTTATTCCTCCCATTTCTTTTTCCTTCATTCTAAGCTGGTAACTACATTTTAAGCTAAAGAGCCACAGACTAAGTATATTAACATCCGTGTTTATGTCTGTTGTGTTGCAATTTAAATGTACTGACGTGTTAAATTGCAAGAAAGTGAAATCTATCAATCAAGTTTAATGGTATTAATTTTAGTTGATTTATTTTAAATAAATGGTAGTGTCTCCTGGCATACCAAACTAAAGTCAACGTTTCCATTGTCACTCTATGGCTTCTGTTTTACTTATCCATCATAAAGATCACAGAAATATTGGGTAAACTGAAAAAGAAAATAATCCGTGAAATTACTATTCAATCTGAATAAGTAAATTAATTAAGGTAAAGAGTTCAGTAGTAATATTGACCTCCTTATATCTTTACATAATGAAGCTGGTAAAGAAGAGACATCTCCCTTCCCCTTTCTCTTAAAATAAAACACAACTCCTTTAAGGTACACAATACAGTATAACAGTCATCCCAACACAAACCAGTCTCTTCAACTCTCAATACACCAACAATACATACTTATGTAAAGAACTGCTTAAACTACCACTAAACAAGCAGCTTTTATGTCTATCATGCCCTTCACCAATTGTTGGACAAAATACAAAACAGTCCGCCGACTCCAGTTTTACATTTTTTTTTAAAAAGTATCTCAATTCTTGATTAAATGCAGTCTCAATCATAACTTTAAAATGTATAAAAATGTAATGAATACAAGAAAACTAATTTATAAATACGTATAAAATCTTTCGTAAGTGCAGGAAAATGAAAATATGCCGATGTCAAAACAAACAGCCATGATCTGAGTGGTCTTTGCAGGGTTGCAATGAGGTCAGAGGGCGTGTCCTAAGAACGCTGTGGACTCCTCAATAATCGTAATAGAGTGCAATAGATTGAAGATGGGTTTTTTTTAAGTCCAAAACTTTAGCGGTGAGTTCCTCGTGGTTTTTCATCGTGGTGTTCTGAGGTCCTGGTTTGAGTACAGGCAAGCACGGTGGCAGTTAATCATGGTGTGGTTACCCAAGCATGAAAGGTGAGCTGAGTGTTTGTTCCATATTCATCTATACAGTAGTCTGATGAGATTCAAGATTTTTCTGACTCAACATCACATTTTACCAAAAAAAAGTCATACACAACTGATGTAGAAAATAGGGCTGATCGATTTTGGAAAATATTCTAATTACAAATTTTTTTTGCCTCAATATTGCGATTGCAATTTAATATGCAATTATTTTTCAACGTCTTCTTCTCATGTATTTTTCAATGAAGACAAACAATAAATTTGTTTCTGTTTCAAAAAACTCCACTGTTTTCAGCTCCGCTGCAACTATTTCTGTATTTTTATTTTTTTTGTAGCTCCGGGATAGCAACTTGGCTAAAATGTGTGTGTGAGGGCGTTCTGTACCGCTTAACCACTGTGTTTACCAAAGCTGTAAACCCAGGATTGGTCACTATAGTAATGGGCATCATGTCTTTCACTATGAACTCTGTTATTGCTTGAGTTTTCCATGTGCTGTTTCGAAATATGTTCATACAGAGTAATCCCTTCAAGCTGTTTGGTCAGTGATCCCTGTCGGCTGCTACTTTGCTTATGGTACTTTAAGTTGAAGCACTTGTCATTGGCATTCTATCCATGCAACTATCATAAATGGCTTTGTGGTGTTGTTTTAAGTGTTGATAAAGATTTGTGGTGTTACCTCGAGAGGTAGCAACAGCAGCATGGCAGGTTCTGCAAATTACATGTTGTCAGCTTCTTCTTTTTTATAGACAAAGTAATTCCAAACAATAGACGGTGCTGCCCCTCTTTGGTACCAAATTTTCAGATGTATCAGCTTCTGTTGAGCCTGATGCCACTGTGCAACTGGTTAAAGAGCAGTATTGACTTCTTCCACTCCCTGGTCTGCTTTGCTCTACTCACTCACAAGTGACGTAACCATATCACATGACCAGTCGAACTGCACCCCTTGCGATTAGAAAATCTCATTTTATCATATCGCAATATTATCAAAAATGTAATTAACTGTTCAGCCCTGTTAGAAAACAACAATTTTCGTTAAAATAAACACTTTTTTTTAACCATCTATTAAACATTCATGACTGGCCATTCTTTCTACTCAAAACAAATTTGTGCAACTCTGCAAGTTGTAAGCCGACATTTCTAACGAGTTTGCAAACTGCTGTCTTGGCTGGAAGCTGGATTTTCATGTGGATGAGTTTGTAGACTTTCCTGACAAAACACAAATTCTATACCATACCATACCATTTTATTTATAAAGCACTTTAAACAGGAACAAGTCCACACCAAAGTGCTGGACAAACAAACACGCAACAGGCAACACAGACAATGAAGTACAACACGAAAAACATAAAAACATTGCAGATCATAAATCAAACGATCCAATACAAATCAGCTGGCATTGAAAGCAATGGAGTAGTAGTGAGTTTTTAACCGGGATTTGAAAACCGAGAGGGAGGGGGCCTGTTTGATGAGCAGCGGTAACTCGTTCCAGAGTCTTGGGCCTGCTACAGAGAACGCCCTGTCACCCCTGCGCTTAAGGCGAGTTTCTGGAACTATTAAGAGTACCTGATCCTCTGACCTCAAAGCACGTGGAGGGACATATGGGTGTATCAGATCCGAGAGATAGGCGGGGGCGAGACTGTTCAGCGATTTGTAGACATACATGAGAATTTTGAATTGGATTCGAAGATGAACCGGTAGCCAGTGAAGGGAGGCCAAGACTGGTGTAATGTGCTCTCTTTTGCGTGTGCTGGTTAAAAATCGGGCAGCTGCGTTCTGAACCAGTTGTAATCGTGCAATGGTGGCTTGACTGACGCCAAACAGAAGTGAATTGCAGTAATCAAGCCTAGATGTAATGAATGCGTGAATCACTGTCTCCAGGTGCTTTTTGGATAATATGGGCTTCAGCTTAGACAGACGCCTCAGCTGGAAAAAACAGGATTTGACGATCATGTTTACATGACTGTTGAGTTTCATGGAAGGATCCATTATCACTCCCAGATTTTTGACTTTTTGTTTTTCGGACAGGGGTAGAGCAGACAGGTCAATGCAGTGGTTTGAGGTTGTGTCATTGGGAAGGAACAATATGGCTTCAGACTTCTTATCATTGAAGCTTAAGAAATTTAAAGCCATCCAGTCCCTGATGTCAGCCAGGCAGTCGAGCAGAGGTTGAATAGAGCCTGTACCATTTTGTCTTAGGGGGAAGTAGATTTGACAGTCATCAGCGTAGAAGTGGAAAGGTATATTGTGTTTCCGGAAAATAGCACCGAGTGGCAGCAGGTATAAGGAGAACAAGAGAGGACCCAGGATGGACCCCTGCGGAACCCCCCATTTAAGAGCCGCCACTGCAGAAGTAAAATCATTGATGGACACACAAAAAGACCTGTCAGAGAGGTAGGATCTGAACCAGTTTAGGGCTGATCCTGAGATGCCCACCCACTGCTCCAACCTAGCAATGAGGATCTCATGGTCGATGGTGTCGAAAGCGGATGTGAGGTCCAATAGGACAAGCAGCACAGAGTCACCAGTATCTGTGGATAGAAAGATGTCGTTAAAAACCTTCAGTAGGGCAGTCTCAGTGCTGTGGAGGGATTTGTACAGTTTCTGTACAGTCATATTTTGCTTGAAGTATAATTTGATGCCAATAGAAACCTTTTATGGTTTATATGATTTCATGTCATAGCACCATTAGTAAATTGTTGACACTATTGCACAGACCTGCACAAAAATGAGAAAAAAATGATTATTGAGTGGGACTACTGATTAGGGCCGAGTAGGGCCGAGATGGTGTAGAGGCAGGGCAGCCGGCTCAGGACCGGAAGGTCCCGGGTTCGATCCCCGGTCACTGCATACCTCGTTGTGTCCCTGGGCTTAACCCCGAGTTGCTCCCGGTAGGATTGGCAGCGCCTTGCAGGGCAGCCTACCACTACCGGTGTATGAATGTGTGTATGAATGTGTGTATGGCTGGTACTGTGAAGCGCTTTGGGGCCCCTCATAGGGGGCTGGAAAGCGCTATATAAGTAAGCTCCATTTACCATTACCATTACTTACACCCAGCAGTTTATTTTGTACAAAGCTAAAACTAAAACAGTTTCAAGGTATTATTAAATATATTTTTTATTCAAACGAAGGTTATCCTGTTCTACAGAAGAGAATTAGGACCAAGGTGTCATTTAATTTTTCCTCAGTTCTGATTTTAATTTCAAAATTCTGAGAAAGTCAAAATTCAGGAAAAATAAATAAATTTGCACAAATCCTCTCCCAAACCGTTCAGTCTTATAAAAACTGTGATTAAAAGCTTTTTCTTAAACTCCAATGTCATGGTTATAGCTGTTTTTGAATCAGAATAGACATGTTTGTCATTTATTTTTTCTAAATTTATAGGGATTAAATAATACTATAGCACTCCAATAAAAAAATAAAATAAAATAAAAATGTATGGTACTGAAACATCACATATAAAATAAAAAAGTATGGTACTGAAACATAACAGACTTTTATTTGTAGTATTGCTCCAATGAACTATAAAATTATAGACTTCATAGTCAACACTCCTGCTCTGTTAAAAGCTTGTAAATGTACCTTTCATAACAATAAATCTAACTAGTATAAGCTTGTGACAAATCATCAGTTTGACTTCATAGAATTGACCAATTTGTCTTTTTTGGGCACTAAAATAACCTTTAATGTTCTCTGTACTGGACTGTGAGAGCACCACCTTTCAGACATGACGAGCACTCTGCTCTTTAGGCTGTCTAGTCTATGGTTGGCAGCACATGAAATTAATCAGTCCATGCCTGAAAGGGCATTAAAGGGCTGCAATTTCAAAATGAAGTGCTATTTTCAAACTCCTGTTCAATCGGCAGAAAAAAAATTACTTTTCAGGTAATTTGGGTGATGTTAGTGGCCAAATACATTGAGTGGGATTCAGTTTTGAGACAAAACACACAACATGTTTATCTGTTAGATCTAAGGGCTAATTAAGCAGCATCTGTGTTAATAAAATCATTATGCTAGTTGTTTTTTAAAGTCAAAGTCAACTTTATTGTCAAAACTGCAATATGTACAGGACATACACAGGATTGAAATTGCATTTCTCTCAGTCCCTCGGTGCAACAGTAACCATTTAAACACTAAAACACTAAAACATTTAATAAACATAAGCATAAAATGAAATAATAAAAGTGTAATACTGTCCTGAGTTTTTGCATAGTAGTTTTTGCATAGTAGTATAAAAGTATGAAAAGTTACACCAACACTAAAACACTAAACATTTAATAAACATAAGCATAAAATGAAATAATAAAAGTGTAATACTGTCCTGAGTTTTTTGCATAGTAGTATAAAAGTGTAAAAAGTATATCTATAAAATAAAATGAAGGTTCTGGCATTGACATTTGTAATAGAGTGACAAAGCAGCATATGAAGTTTATGTACACAGTATATGTATGAGGTAGTTGATATTGGTATAGAGGTAAAGTGGCATATGCAATAAGGCTAGTAAAAAGAATATATATATCAGCAGTAGTGTAGATATAAAAAGTAGTGTAAAGGTAAACCGTAGTAATAAATGTAAATAGTAGTAATAAATGTAAACAGTAGTGATAAATGTAAACATTTATCACTACTTATAAACATACTGATTGGCACCCCTCACCAGGTACAAACATCTCCTATAACAACACTTTCCTTTTCTGGACAAGACATCCCCCTCTCTATCCCCCTCTAGCCGTTTACGCATTGGCCAGCCCTCAATGGCCCGGGGCTCCCCTGGGTGGCTCTGGGCCACCCGCGTTCATTACGCATTTGCCGCAGAGCCGCCTTGAAGTGGGTGGGCAGTTCTCTGGAAGTGGGTGGAGTGTTCGTGTTTTAAGAGAGGAGACTCGGCAAAAAAAAAATTGTTAGCTGGATATATATATATTAGTGTTTCTGCGTTTAATTTTTGTTAATAACTGATCACAAATCAGCTTATGTTACAACGTAAATAACACGAAGCGCACACCCATTTCCGCCTTTCAGCGCGACCTGAATGTCATTAAACAATAACTAATATTGTCTAACTGTTGCGCGCAGCCAGGGTTTTAAAATATAACGAATAATCTCTAACTTTTACGTGCAGCTAAAATGTCAGGAGGAGTGATTCCTATATGGGGAAGTTGGACACCTGAAAATTCAGTCCGCTCGAATAGCTCAACGAGTTAATGCATTGTCGTTTTGACCGGGAGAAGTGGGTTCGCTTCCCGCCTGGGACAAAGTTATTTTACTTTTTTTTTCTTTATTCACATTTTCTTTTAAATAAAAAGGAGTTTGTTTGGTTAACAAACTCCTTTTTATTTACTCCAATAAAAAAATAAAAAAATAAAAAACTTTGTCCCAGGCGGGAAGCGAACCCACTTCTCCCGGTCAAAACGACAATGCATTAACTCGTTGAGCTATTCGAGCGGACTGAATTTTCAGGTGTCCAACTTCCCCATATAGGAATCACTCCTCTTGACATTTTAGCTGCACGTAAAAGTTAGAGATTATTCGTTATATTTTAAAACCCTGGCTGCGCGCAACAGTTAGACAATATTAGTTATTGTTTAATGACATTCAGGTCGCGCTGAAAGGCGGAAAGGGGTGTGCGCTTCGTGTTATTTACGTTGTAACATAAGCTGATTTGTGATCAGTTATTAACAAAAATTTAACTCAGAAACACTAATTCAGCTAACAATTGTTTTAGGGGTTTCTCGTTTCTGTAGTTAAATTTGAATGAAATTCAACCCTCGCGCTGAGGTTGTTTGAATGAGTCCCGCCCCTGCTGCAAACAACGAATCAAATGAGAGCAGTACATGACGTGAAACTAGCTCTGTCGGGCTCGGCCCGATAAGAACCACGGTGAAGATGGTTCCAGAACAAGGGTGGATCCCGGGCGGAAAAGGTAAATGCGAAGACGCCGAACCCGGGTTAGAAGCTGGGAGAGCCGGGGAGGGCCGGCCAATGCGTAAACGGCTTCTGTTACTAATCTTGGAATAAAAATGGACTCCAATCTTACATTTGAAAATCACATTAAGCTTCTGTTTAAAACTTGCTTCTTCCATCTTCGAAACATCTCCAGACTTCGCCCATCCCTAACTTTTTCCGATGCTGAGAAGCTCGTCCATGCTTTTGTCTCCTCCAGGCTCGACTACTGCAACTCCCTGTTTATTGGAATCCCTGGCAAAAACCTTCAGAAACTTCAATATATTCAAAACAGTGCAGCAAGGATCTTGTTGAGAGTTCGTAAATTTGAACATATTACGCCCATTCTCCATAACCTTCATTGGCTTCCTGTCGCCTACAGAATTCAGTACAAAACTGCTCTCATTACACATCAATGCTTACATGGAGCTTCACCAGATTATCTGAAGGATATTCTTATTCCATACTCATCCACCCGTTCACTGCGGTCACAGAACAGTAATCTCCTTCACATTCCGAGAACCAAATTAAGGACCATGGGAGACCGGGCTTTCAGTGTGGCTGCCCCCCACCTGTGGAACTCTCTTCCTGACTGTCTGAGAGCCCCACAGTCTGTGGTTGACTTTAAGAGCGGCTTGAAGACCTTTCTTTTCAACCGAGCATACTCTACCTCCTCATGATTCTACTTTTGATCTTAGTTGATACTGTTATTGATTTTACTTGTTTTATTTGTTTTATTGACATTTAATTCTGTTGCACCTTGTAGCACTTTGAGATTTTCATTAATGAAAAGTGCGTTATAAATTGAATTCATTATTATTATTATTATTATTATTATTAAACAGTGAATGTAAACAGTAGTATGACTATAGGCAGTAATGTAATACAAACATTAGTGCAAATATGAGAAGTAGTGCAAACTGAATGAGCACATGACCGTGAGTTGAGTGAATAACCCGTTTTGATGACACAGAGTCCAGTGTTAAAATCTTTGTGTTGTGTGGTAATGTGTGAAAGTTTTTTGTGTTAAGGCAGTACAAGTGGGAGGGGAGGCAGAGCAGGCAGAGAGTTTAGCATCCTGACTGCCTGATGAACAGAGCTGTCACTCAGTCTGCTGGTTCGAGCCTGGAGACTCCTCAGTCTCCTCCCTGATGGCAGCAGGCTGAAGCAGCTGTGTAGTGGGTGTGTGGGATCACCTGCCATGCAGAGGGCTTTCCGAGTGAGGCGGTTGCTGTGTAAGTCCTGTAGTGAGGGGAAGGAGGTGCCGACAATCTTCTCAGCTGCTCTCACGATGCGCTGGAGGCTCTTGCGGCAGGATGCAGTACATGCACCAAACCACACCGTGATGCAGCTGGTCAGGACACTTTCTATGGCACCCCTGTAGAAGGTGCACATGATGGGGGTTGGAGCTCCAGCCCTTTTCAGCTTGCGGAGAAAGTAGAGGCGCTGGTGAGCCTTCTTGGCCAGTGATGCAGTGTTCCTGCTCCAGGACAGGTCCTCTGAGACGTGCACTCCCAGGAACTTGGTGCTGTCCACTCTCTCCACTGTGGTGCTGTTGATGGTCAGAGGGGCATGTTGGGCATCCCTCTTCCTGAAGTCCACAACAATCTCCTTTGTCTTCTCCACGTTGAGAGTGAGATTGTTGTGTCCGCACCACAAGGCCAAGCGGCTCACCTCGTTCCTGTAGTCCGTCTCATCGTTGTTGCTGATGAGACCTACCACTGTTGTGTCGTCCGCAAACTTGATGAAGTGGTTGGAGCTGTATGATGGTGTGCAGTCGTGTGTTAGCAGGGTGAATAGAAGGGGGCTCAGCACACATCCTTGTGGGGCCCCTGTATTCAATGTGATGGTGCTGGATGTGTTACTCCCGACCCGTACTGCCTGTGGTCTCCCGGTCAGAAAGTCTAGCAGCCAGTTACACATTGAGGTGTTCAGCCCCAGACTGTCCAGTTTAAGGATGAGCTGTTGGGGGATGATGGTGTTGAATGCCGGGTTGAAGTCGATGAACAGCATTCTAACATAAGAGTATTTCGTGTCCAGATGTGTGAGCGCTGTGTGGAGGGCAAAGGAGATGGCATCGTCGGTTGAGCGATTAGGCCGATATGCAAATTGGAAGGGATCCAGGGAGGACAAAGGATGTAAAGTGTGAGAGCTGTGTGGAGGGCAGAGGAGATGGCATCGTCAGTTGAGCGATTAGGCCGATATGCAAATTGGAAGGGATCCAGGCAGGACAAAGGATGTAAATGTTAAAGGATGTATTTAACGATGTAAGACCTGTTAAACCGCCTACGTTGTCTCTGTAATTGGCACCTCAAGCATCGAGCAGCACCGGAGTACAAGTCTTTCTGTAACCTCAGAGTCCTCCTTGTTCAGTGTCCTTTCCAGTGTCTTTGTGATAACTGTAGCAAAAACAAGGAAAACGTCCTGTAGAAGTGCTGGTTTAACAATGTACTGTACTTGCCGCCGTACATGTTGCACTGCCGTATAAGTTGCATCAGTCCAAATATGTCTAATAAAGTGGGAAAAAACAAAAATATGTTGCTTTGCTGTATAAGTCACATCTATTATGCGTCACCGCTGACCACCTGAATATGTGGGCCGGTGTTGTGCCAAAAGTCGATTGGCTGCCAAATGGCGGCCGCAGGAGCATACACGGGAGGACTTCAACAATTATTTAACAAGATTAACACTTAAGAAAAAATATTTGTTTGCTCAAACTTATAGCAAAGTCGTCTCAGTTTAACTTGTGCTTAATAAATGCACTTTAATGGTCAAATCAGCTGCATTTTGAAAGCCGATTGGCGGCTTGAGCGCTCAGAGGGAGGACTCGCTGTGCATATCTTCTAAATTTACCAAGATAACCACCTAAAAACAATTATTTGTTTGCTCGACATAATAGTTAATGTGTGTCTCAGTTGAACTTTTCCTGAATAAATGCACTTTAATGGTCAAATCGGCTGCATTTTGTCTGGGCGGCACAGTGAAATGCAGCTGGTTTGACATTTGCTCCTGGAGTTCTGGAGCGAGACAAAGGTGGCTTGGTATGGCAAGCCAAGTGTCTCATTAATAGCCACTTTTACCTATTAATGAGACTCTTGGCTTTCCATATTAGTCAAGGGCCTTCTAGCAGCTAAAAATGGTAGTGTTCAATATTTTCCATGTCAGATTGAATGAAATTGTCAGATCTCAGCCAAAAATTGGGTTATCGGTATAAATATGGGGGAAAACATAAATATGTTGCTGCACTGTATAAGTCGCAGGACTTGTATATTTATGCAAAAATATGCAACTTGTACAGCAAAAATTACGGTAAGCAACAAATGTATCAAACTAAATTAAAGAAAGCTTCAAAATGGTTTTGGTCACTTTCATGCCTTCGACTTTTGTTTGTTGCTAATCCAATAACCTTACAGTTTTAATGTTTAGTCTGTAAATTAAGTAAGGTAATATTTTATTGGTATGCTTTTTCTTTTTTGCATTTGTTTTACTTTCAACACAGGCCTTTTATCCCGACTGGGCCGCAGCAGAGAAAAGCCCTACGCTCCACTGAATCTTTTAGCAGACTTTGCCGGTGGTGGTCTCACTTGCGCTCTGGGAATAGTCTTAGCATTGCTGGAGAGGACAAAGTCAGGGAGAGGACAAGTCATCGATGCTAGCATGGTAAGGACTCCTGTTTTTGCATTAATATAAAATAAGTACAATATATGTTCAACTAGTGTCACCAAACTGCAGCCAACATTAGAGCTGAACATATACTTATTTATAAAGATATTAAGTATGCTTTATTTGTTTTACATTCTTGTTTTTAGTATTTTACCTTGTTTTATGTGGCACCTTGATTTATTGTTTTATAACACTACCGTACATTTTATGTTAATTGCCTTTTACTGTTGTTTATTGTTGTCTATATTTTATGTTGCCTGTCTAAAACAGGTCTCTCATGTAAACGAGTCCTCATGACTCACTGACTCAATAATGTTAAAAATCTTGGTGTTATTTTTGATCAGGACATGTCTTTTATCCCCCACATTAAAAACATTACTAGAACTGTCTTCTTCCACCTGTATAATATAGATAAAATTAGAAACATCTTATTTAAAAAGGTTCTAGAAAAACGGGTTCATTTATTTGTCACGTCTAGACTGGACTGTTGCAATGTTTATTATCTGGGTGTCCAAATACTTATTTAAAACATATTCAGTTGATCCACAATGCTGCTGCCAGAGTTTTAACTGGAGTTAGTGGGAGAGATTATATCTATCCAGTTTTATCTTCTGTCCATTGGCTTCCAGTCAAATTCAGAATTGTATTCAAAATCTTCCTTCTAACCTACAAAGCTCCAACAACCTACAAACCGGATTACAAAAAAATTGGGACACTAAACAAAGTGTGAATAAAAACTGACTGCAATGATGTGGAGGTGCCAACATCTAATATTTTATTCAGAATAGAACACAAATCACAGATCAAAAGTTTAAACTGAGAGAATGTATCATTTTAAGGGAAAAATATGTTGTTTCAAAATTTCATGGCGTCAACAAATCCCCAAAAAGTTGGGACAAGTCCATTTTTACCACTGTGTGGCATCCCCCCTTCTTCTTACAACACTCAACAGACGTCTGGGGACAGAGACCAGTTTCTCAAGTTTAGAAATAGGAATGCTCTCCCATTCATGTCTAATACAGGCCTCTAACTGTTCAATCGTCTTGGGCCTTCTTTGTCGCACCTTCCTCTTTATGATGCACCAAATGTTCTCTATAGGTGAAAGATCTGGACTGCAGGCTGGACATTTCAGTACCGGATCCTTCTCCTACGTAGCCATGATGTTGTGATTGCTGCAGAATGTGGTCTGGCATTATCTTGTTGAAAAATGCAGGGTCTTCCCTGAAAGAGATGACGTCTAGATGGAGCATATGTTGTTCTAGAACCTGAACATAGTTCTCTGCATTAATGGTGCCTTTCCAGACATGCAAGCTGCCCATGCCACAAGCGCTCATGCAACCCCATACCATCAGTGATGCAGGCTTCTGAACGGAGCGTTGATAACAACTTGGGCTATCCTTGTCCTCTCTGGTCTGGATGACATGGCGTCCCAGTGTTCCATAAAGAACTTCAAATCGTGACTCATCTGACCACAGAACAGTCTTCCATTTTGCCACACTCCATTTTAAATGACCCCTGGCCCAGTGCAAACGTCTGAGCTTGTGGAGCTTGCTTAGAAATGGCTTCCTCTTTGCACTGTAGAGTTTCAGCTGGCAACGGTGGATTGTGTTCACTGACAATGCTTTCTGGAAGTATTCCTGAGCCCATTCTGTTATTTCCTTGACAGTGGCATTCCTGTTTGAGGTGCAGTGACGTTTAAGGGCCCGGAGATCACGAGCATCCAGTAGAGTTTTATGGCCTTGACCCTTACGCACAGCGATTGTTCCAGATTCTCTGAATCTTTTGATGATGTTATGCACGGTTGATGATGATAACTTAAAAGTCTTTGCTATTTTACGCTGGGTAACACCATTCTGGTATTGCTGCACTATCTTT
>JBBPBX010031794.1:0-19673 GCA_038048925.1 Garcialebias charrua | reverse complement strand
ACCATCTTGGCTTCTGAGAGACACTGACACTCTGAGAAGCTCTTTTTATACCCAGTCATGTCTAAATTAGTGCTTAGTGTATTTTTAGTTGATGTTTTTCTTAGTTCATATCTTAGATGTTATTACTGTTCTTCTCTTACATTTTATTGTTGGATGTAACCTGTGTACATAATCTCATTTCATCACGTTCCACATGTGGTGCAAATTACATTAAAGATTCTCTGACTCTGACTCTGATGTTGTCAATTGACCTAATTAGTGTTAATTGGTCTTCCAGCTGTTCGTTATATGCTCAATTTTCTTTTTCCAGCCACTTATTGCTACTTGTCCCAACTTTTTTGGGATTTGTTGACACTGTGAAATTTTGAATCAACATATTTTTCCTTTAAAATGTTACATTTACTCAGATTAAACTTTTGATCTGTCATCTATGTTCTATTACGAATAAAATATTGACATTTGCCATCTCCACATCATTGCATTCAGTTTTTATTCACAATTTGTTTAGTGTCCCAACTTTTTTGGAATCCAGTTGGTACTTGTTTGATGCATTTTATTGTTTTTTGCAGCTTTTAAAGGGTGTCACTTTGGTGCAGCTCATCTTCACCTATGGCCCATTTTGGTTAATAAAAAATAAAAATAAACCTTAACACACTTATTTAAAGGAGTCTCGTGCATTTCTCACACATTCTGTTGATTTAAGATGAAAGCAGCCAGAGAGGAAGTATTGTCAGCTTTCCCAAAATTATCTTTGACATAAAGAACACATGGCGCTGCTTCATGTTCATTTTGTGCACATTTCTGTCAGGTAAATTTGAGACAAGGCACCGTTTGTAAAGCTCGTCATTATGCTGTCCTTTGTGCATAAATGGAACAAACTGCAGTCATTCGGGTGATAAGACATGGTTTAACTCCGATGTTTAACAACATATACTGTATTCTATATTAGCTGCTCCAGTCCCAGGAGATGTCAAACATTTGCTTTCTCTGGCTGAGAAGTGAAGTGTGTCACATGTTTGACTGCTTTTTTAAAAAAGTGTATGGAAACACGCTGTACTGGCTTTTATTTATTTATTTCCCGGCAAGTTTTTGGCCGATGTTTGCTGCCTTAGAGAATTAAATTAAACTTAAATCAGGTTAAGTAGGGTAATGTGGGATGCGGGTTGTGTTTACTCTAGAGATAAGACGCATCTTGTTATTTGTGGAGTTTTAGAAGTCTGTTGGCTCTTTAACTGATTCCCATGGCTCTTATTTTAATTCATTTTTGACTCTTTGCCACAAAGGCTATTCTTATATTTTCATCCCATTAGTATTTTACTGTACATCACAAGCCTTTCCTTGGAGGCCTTTGAAAATAAAATTTGACTGCTTGTTTAATTTATTTTTCAAGTTTTCTCTTTGCTGCAGCATCACACATTTGTTGGCACAAATAAACTGTGGCGTGCTAACATTTTGTCATAACTTTGATACCGTCAATAGCACAGCACTCTCATTTAAAGTTATCACTTGTAATAAAATGAACAACTGATCAATTATTTTGTAGTACCTTGTTAATGAAAGTAATAAGAAGTGAAAATAAGAAACAACTATAGTAAAAACGGGTAAATATAAGTCCTGGCACATAAAATAAGATGCTATTCCAAGGCCTGTTGCAATAAACAATAAATCAATCAATCGCATGATCAATGAAAATGATCAACCTCATTTTCATTTACCGACTTCGTTTCTTCATGTCTCTCTCTTTCTACTGAAGACACCGGAAGACAAAAGGCTCAACTCCGGTGCTCTTCACTGACCCCTCCTTTTCTCTTTTCTCTCTTAAAATAATAAAAAAATTAAAAAATCAGTTTTAACCATCCAAAATCACATTTTTGGATTGTGAAATGCAGCTAAGCTGAGAAGCTAAGCCAACAGGCCGACCTTAGGGAAAAAAAACGGTTGTGTTGAAGCTCCAAAAGTTATGGTTGAAACCTGGGTCTTTGTCTAAAAAGTAGTTTTTCTCAACAAAAAGAAGCTGAGAACTCGTGATTTTTTCTATTTAAAAGCTTTGTGTGACAAATGCTATGCTAAAGAGCTCAAACCACATTGAGCGTCTGCCATTTTGAGAACCAAAAAACAGGAAGTAGAGACAGCCCATGTGAAGTCAAGGGGCCTCCTCTCATTTTTTAAAAGAGACACACTGCTCGCTCCCTCACTTTCCATCCTTTGATTCAAACAGTTTTATACTGCCATCCGGTGATAAAAAAAAGGTACTACAGACAAAACAAATTGCCAAATTTTTCTTCTTAAATTTGACAATCATTAGTAAATATAGTCAAATTTCAAACAATATTATCGTTTATCGCAATAATTTCTGAGGCAATTAATCGTCCAGCAAAATTTGTTATTGTGACAGGCCTATAAGTGGGTTTTTCCTCACGAAGGATGCCAACCAAGAAATTAGCCTCTGTTTTAAAAGTGTTACCTTTCAAGCTCGGCTGAAAATTGCAGCCGCACAGATGGACAAGTCAAAAGTCTTTTTGAGAAAGGTGTTCTGGTCCGACTAGACAAAGAATGAGCTACTGTATTTGTAATTTTGAGGCTG
Source organism: Garcialebias charrua (assembly GCA_038048925.1). Classification (NCBI taxonomy): domain Eukaryota; kingdom Metazoa; phylum Chordata; class Actinopteri; order Cyprinodontiformes; family Rivulidae; genus Garcialebias; species Garcialebias charrua. The sequence continues at coordinate 17,089 of JBBPBX010031794.1, read as the reverse complement.
CATGCACCAAAGTAAATCCCAAATAAATTTAAGTTTGAGCACCCTAATCTTGATTTTGATTAACCATTAACCACGGTGAAATAAAGGTTGGAATCAATCATTAAAAGCCCAAAATAAAGAGGATATTCCTGCTCAAAACAAGTGTATAGAAGCTTCTGACAGAAACTATTTTACAGGCATTGTGTTTAATATCATAAAAACAGTTATATATTTTTAAAGGGGACCACATATTGGTTTTTTAAATTTTTATGGTATGTCTGTGTGCTATCCAGACCCCGTTCATTCAATTTAATACAAAAAATAATTCTTAGATAATAAATTATACCCTTTTTAATTCTGCCATTTCTAACTTCCGTTCTAAACGACCTGTTTATGATAATGAGCTCTGAAGTCCACGCCCGTCAAAACTCTGTCTCCGCCCTCTGTAACTGCCAGTATCTCAAATCTGTTGTTGTTTTAAAATTAGCCTTTTTTTATTACTCGTTTGACTTACTGTTAGTGCTAGCTTAAAAAATAACTTACCGAAAGCTGTTTGTGTGCGCCGCCATTAGCTGCTCCTTTTTATCATGCCCTCCCGAATCCGAGCTCTTCCTCCTCCTTCGGTAACAAACAGCCCGCGTAGCTCCTGCTAGTTGCATGCAGCGCTTTGGTCCACGGCTGCACATCCAATCCAGACAAACGCAAAGAGTGTTTCCAGTTAATTTGTCCATATGAGGCAACCTAACCTCTGACCGGACCGGACCCACACTGTCCTCAAAAGCCAGCAGCTAACTGCAGCCCGATCTCTCCGGAAAAAAAAAAAAAAAATGCCGCGACCGGGAAGCGAACCCGTGTCCTTCGGATAACGAGTCCAATTCACTACCTCTAGACCAACCGGGCAGTTATGCAAAAAGCAGTCTTTCATCGTATAAGAAACAATCACAACCACCTACATTTAGAACGCTGAAGTTTTGATTAGATTTTGATGAAGTGAAAGGTATTCTTAAAATAAATAAGTTGCTAATCTGAAAATATATCGATCAGTGGTGCTTGATGGTACAGACTGTCGTCCCGCGAGTAAGTGTGTGTGTGTGCACAGTTTTCTGCCGGCTGCGCGTTGGGAGCGATATTACACTAAAAATTGAACTAAAACGTAAAAATAACAATTATAAAGTATTATTATGTCGATGTATATATCTAGTTTCACCCCGATTTCTCCGAAACAAAAGGCTTTAAAAAAAAGGGGAAAAAAAAATGCCGTTGACAGGATGCGATCTCTGGTCTCCTGCGTGCCGCTCAAGTGTCGTAACCGCTCAACCAAACTGACAGTTGTGCAATAGTAGTCCTTCATCATATAAGAAACAAGTCCAAACCGCGAGAGTGTGTGTGCACAGTTTCAACGAGACAGAGTTCATTCAAACAAGGTAATAAAACATTCTGGTTTTACTCGAGATGTGCTGCATGGCTGGAGCAGGGCAAACCCCTAGCCCCCCGGGGGCTAAATAAATGAATAAATGACCGCCAGGTCAGCTCCTAAACCGCTAGGCAACCGTGACATCTTTTATACTCAAGTGGGTGGAGCATCACCAGGGGTTGCTAGGTGAGGGGCTGGACTCAGGTTTGAGGTGATTGGCTACGGTTTGTGACGTCACAAACCGCAGGAAGTGTGAAACGAAGCGTTTTTAATCACAGACAAATAAATCTACTTAGAGTAAATAAACCACTGGGTGCATTTTTTTGGCACAAGGACTGTTTTTTTATGAAGTAAATACCCAAAGTTGAGTAAAAAAACATTAAAAAGTGAATTTTGCATGTGTGGTCCCCTTTAACAACCAGTATATTTTTAACAACCAGTCTGACTTTTACAAGTTAATTTTGAAAAAAGAAAACAAAAAAGCCTTGAAAGGGTCTTTTGACAAGTTTGTTCAGGAGTATTTTTGCACAAAGCTATCAATCTGACAACATACTTTAGCTTTTTTTTATATATATCTAGAGGACCAGACTTAGCTTTTTTAGATTTTTCTACCTAGATTATTGAGCATGCATCAGGGTACTTTAGCTACACATTGCCTTTAAAGTAAAGCAGACTGTGTTTTTTACAGATGTGTGTAACATATAAAATATGGATTAGAAAGTCTGCACATTTTCGTTGCCCACCTGTGTTCTCAAGGGAGTAAAAGTTTCCAGCTCCTATACATCTTTGTTTTATCACATTGTTAGGCTGGTTTGCCTCAGATGCTGTTTTCTCAACAGACTGTTGCTAATAAAGTCAGTTTCTCCAAGACAGACTTTAAAAAGTCATTCAATGTCTTGCTGCAAATGTGGAACAACATAAGCTTCCTTATGAAGCTCAGCCCTTCATGGCTTCCATGTTTAATTTACAGTTGTAGTCCAATGTGAACACCCACACGTTCCTTTATCACCTCCACATTGTAGAAACAGTAACTCTAAGATTCATGGTATGGTAGGTCACAAGGCTGTATGCCACTCTCATCATTAAGTTTCCAAATGAACAGCTGAATGTGAGGTGTATTCTGAATCCATCTGCAGCAACTGATTATTTTTAGGTTGGTGTCAAAGGGGGCTTTTCACTTATAGAGAGGAAAAATGCTTGTGGTTCCTGACAACAAATTCTGTAAACAAACATTCCACCATCTATGAAAGAAATAACGATACCTAGAAAATGACCTTCATAGTCGCAGTGAATGAGAAAAACTGGTAACTTGAACACGTAGATACAAAGCACTAAGAAGAACAAGTTCTGACTTTTGAACTTGTTTTTTCCCTCTTTGGCTGCTCTCTCCTTTAGGAGTAGCCACAGTGAGTAAACTCACCCAGAAGACTTTGCAAATATTTTTATGATAACTTTTGTGGTGCAACCTGGGCTCAAACCAGAAAGCCTCAGGATTATGAGAATTTGGCACGGACCACCAAGCTACCACAGCCCTACAGTGTTCACCATAATGATAAATGTGTTCAGGTTCTGCAGGCTTCATAGAAATAAGATTTCTATAAGAGCTGTACTAGAGAAGATCAGATCTCCATTTAAAATAAACTGGATCTAAATAGTTCAGTGGTGCACGGTATAAGTTTAATATTTTACAAAATAAACTGTTTATATTTGAGAAATAAGACGAACAATGACTTCTGAAGAGGTATCAGTTTAAGGTTTGTCATGACCTTTACATTCACTATCAAATCAAATAAAGCCAAATTTGTTCTTTTTTTATTTGACGAATCACAAATCCCTTTGCCATCATCTTGTGTTAAGCAGGGCTAGAGTTAAAATGAAGTTATGATCAAATTCATGCAGTCTCACCAGATGTTGGTGCTCAAAGAAAGTTTTTAGGGTCGCTTATTGACTACCACACATTTTGGCTCAGTATCTATAAAACGGGCTAAGTTATAGCTAATGTTGTCTTTAATAATGTCAATTACCTGCTGTTCTCATCTGGAATGGGATTGTCTCCTAAAGCTAGTCAGTTGTAGATGTACAACCAAAATTTCTTTCTGCAAGTTTCTATAAAATCTCACGAGATATTTTGCTAACACATTGAACACTCATGCACAAACACAGACATGAGCAGAAATGGCAACGTCTCTCATCTTTGTCAGGCAAACCAAATCAGTAAATTGTCCTCAAATAGCTATGCATGTAGATCTCTTAAATCTCACAGGACCAGGATTATGTCTGAAGAAAAGATGTGGAAAAACTCCCTGAAACCAGAATAAAGAGACTCATATAATACTCTCCAAAGTTGGACTTGCTAAGTACTGTAAATATAAAAATGCCAAAGCTTTTGCTTAAGGTACTTTTTCCTTTGTAGCTATGCTAAAAAGAAAAATATTCCCTTTTCTTTTTGTTACTTTGAAAGTGCAAAAGATGGAAAATAAAATGAAAGCCTTGCTAAAAGTGAATAAAATGTTACATCTTTAAATGTATGCCTTTTTTTTAAATCAGGTCATCGCCTCACTTAGCTTTTTTTTATGTCAACTGAAAATTCCACCAGGGGTGTCAGAACGGTGATAGTGTCAGAGCAGAGACTAAGTTTTGACATTTGCTGGTGCTGTGATTTAAACTTCACCTCCAGGCTGTGAGGGAGGGAGGTAGAAGGTGACGTGACTATAGGAGGTGGTAGACATTTGCTTCTGGGATGTAACAGACACATTAAGGACAACACTTGTGCTGCTGACCTTCTTTTTTATGAAGTTCATAATGTGAAGTGGTTTTAATGTGGAAAATATGTGCATCATACTGAGTTTGTAATGAATGCCTGCTCACATACAAATTCAGCTCAGTGATGCGTGATCAGAATTGTTGTTTTACATTGAATCGTGTGTGTGTGTGTGTGTGTGTGTGTGTGTGTTTGTGGGGCAAGACAAGACGTCTATTAATTCTAGCTGTGTAATGTCCTAGAAGCTCATTATTGCAGCCTTTTGGCCCTGGTGGTTTATCAAACTTTCTTTCTTTATTTATTTTTTGACTGATAAAATTCTGAGTAAAGCTTTTGTCTTTTGCACATTTTGCTGCTACTGGTTTCAACATGGTGGAACAAACGAGTGGATTACTTCTAAATATTGATTTATGAACACACTGTATCTCCAAGCTGCTGCTCTGCTGTGATGACCGTCTGAATTCAGCTAAATCGGACCCACTACAAGTTAAAAGTGGATGATTGAGCTGTAATTTTGGCAGCACTACTATTGCACAACAACTCTGTTCATTGTATGCTACAGAAGTGTTGTTGTAAAAATAAAAATGTCACTTTTGACTGTAGGTCTGAGAAATTGTCAGCATGTCACTGAGAAGGACTGGAAGTTACTCTAGATCACGTATGTCAAAGTCGAGGCCCGCGGGCCAGAACCGGTCTGCAAATTATCTATGGCCCTCTGGATGATATTTAATTACTATTAGAAATGGTCCGCAGGCCACAGCTGCCCGCTGGTGTTTTGCACGCACCAACACTACATTCCCCACAATGCAACGGTAGTAGGGATGGGGCCGATACGATCCAGAGTCGTGTCTCATGAACCCAAAGTAATGAGACCCGCCTCACGTCACATTCAGGAAATCCATTTCATAGTCTGCAGCCAGCTACAGCCTGAGGACTGAGTGAGTAGCATCTTAGCTAACAGCTAGCCAACTTTTCATCGTAACATGTCCGCTGTGTGGAAGTATTTTACACTCAACACCACAAGACAGCGGCGTTCAATGTCTGCAGAGCCATAGCGCCACATTAAGTTAGTTAGTTTTACGTTGGACAGTCAAGCTCCATGGCTACAACTGGACGCCACTCTCGCTGAACCGAAACACAGGCATCCCGACCCGGCCAGCCGCATGCCCGTCTCGGTGGAGGGACAGGCTGAGAGCGGCTGACCAAAATCAGAGCGCCCACCCAGGATTGAACAAGAAAAACACACCGCTGAAGCCACGTAGCTCAAATGTTTACCGAGAAGTTTCTAAACTTCATCATAAGAAATCCTTAATTTTCTATAATTACGGACCCACAATCACCTTTTAATGACAACTGAGACCCAAATTGAGGAAGATTCTCAACTAGGGCTGAGAGATATGGATCAAAATTAGTATCTCTATATTTTTAAGATAAATCGGGATATACGATATGTATCGATTCCCCCCGCACCCATAAAGTAATAACAAAAGTATATTTCAGAGTCAAGGTTTTGTCACAGTTGTCAAACAGGCACATTTATTAACAAACAGCTGTAACTGTACAAAATAAATGTCTAATAAACAACTATTTACACATATTAAATAATAATCCTCTTCAGCTGCACCATCTTCATGACATTAGTAAGCGTATGTGAAGTAACACATGAGGGGCTGTGTTTGTATTCAGTGTGGGAGAAGGAGGGGCTGCGTGAAGTTGGCGTAGACGGGAAAAAATAACTACATGAATTTTCAAGTATAATAATACTTGATGGTTGTGATGGAGCCATTTTAACCATCATAAATTGAAAAACTTGCAATACATCGAGTATATCTGATACTTGTACATTGAGTATATTCAATATATCAAATATATTCGATACATCAGTATATTCGATACGTCAAATATATTCAGTGATGATGATGATGATTAGCCCTTTAGTCAAAGTCGACTTTCGGCCACTTTATGGATCTGTCCTCTCCATGCGTTCCTGTCCTCTACGATTACTTTGAGTTCTGCGATCGTCTTGCTGGTGGCCGATGTGATTGTATCAAGCCAGCGTATATACTGTATTCGGTACACGAGTATATTCGATACGTCGAATATATTAGGTACATCGAGTATATTCGATACACAGAGTACATTTGATACACCAAGTATATTCGACACATCGAGTATATTCAATACATCGAGTATATTCGATACACCGAGTACATTTGATACACCGAGTATATTCAACACATCGAATACATTTGATACACCGAGTACATTCGATACACCGAGTACATTCGATACACTGAGTATATTCAACACATCGAGTATATTCGACACATCGAGTATATTCGACACATCGAGTATATTCAATGCATCAAGTATATTCAGTACATCGAGTATATTCGATACATTGAGTATATAGTGGCTAGGGGATCAGACTTGGGATCCGAAGGACCCAGGTTCGAACCCCGGCCACGGCACACCTTGGGGTGTCTATGAGTGCACATCTATTTTCCCCAGCTCCCCGGGCGCTGACTACGGCTGTTCACTGCACCACCTGGTGGTGGTTGGGTTAAATGCAGAGGCAAATTTCGTCTGTCAAGTATGGGAAACATACACAGATGACAAAAATGTGACATTTATTATTTATTTTATTATATTTGATACATCGTCCAGCCTTATTTTCAACTTCTCAAAATGTATCGAATGAAAAGATGGTGCGAATTGACCCTGAGCTAGTACAAAAAATATGCAAAGACAAAAATCATTCAATAAGTCAAAACGACCTGCATGTGGCAATGCCATGAAAATATTCCCTTTAACTTTCTGTTAGCTTTATTTTAATTTAAACCAAAACTCTCCACTTAATTTAAGCTTTATTAACAAACTTACCACTGCTTTCATGCACAAACATAAAGTATTGACAAGTAGTTTAAAACAACTAATATTTAGCTGAGCATCCGCCCACTGAAAATATAACAAACAAATCTTCTTAAAATTATTCACACAATTGTTCAAACAGTAGCCATAAGGCTGACAAAACAATAAGAAAGGTTTCCAATTACCAGCCAAGTAAAAAAATTATTTAACCTTCATGGCAATCTGAACTCTTTTATTCTTTCAATAATCCATCCATCCATCTTCTTCCGCTAATCCGGGGTCGGGTCGCGGGGGTAGCAGCCTAAGTAGGGAGGCCCAGACTTCCCTCTCCCCAGCCACTTGGAGCAGCTCCTCTGGGGGAATCCCAAGGCGTTCCCAGGCCAGCCGAGAAACATAGTCCCTCCAGCGTGTCCTGGGTCTTCCTCTGGGTCTCCTCCCGGTGGGACATGCCCGGAACACCTCACCAGGGAGGCGTCCAGGAGGCATCCTAACCAGATGCCCGAGCCACCTCAACTGGCTCCTCTCGATGTGGAGAAGCAGCGGCTCTACTCCGAGTCCCTCCCGGATGACTGAGCTTCTCACCCTATCTCTAAGGGAGAGTCCAGACACCCTGCGGAGAAAACTCATTTCAGCCGCTTGTATCCGAGATCTCGTTCTTTCGGTCACAACCCAAAGCTCATGACCATAGATGAGGGTGGGAACGTAGATCGATCGGTAAATTGAGAGCTTTGCCTTTCGACTCAGCTCTCTCTTCACCACGACAGACCGGTACAGCGCCCGCTTCACTGCGGACGCTGCACCTATCCGCCTATCGATCTCACGCTCCAGTTTTCCCTCATTCGTGAACAAGACCCCGAGATACTTAAACTCCTCCACTTGGGGCAGGACCTCCTCCCCGACCCGGAGAGGGCATGCTACCCTTTTCCGGCTCAAGACCATGGCCTCGGATTTGGAGGAACTGATCCTCATCCCGGCCGCATCACACTCGGCTGCAAACCGCTCCAGCGAAAGCTGTAGATCACGATCTGATGAAGCCAATAGGACCACATCATCTGCAAAAAACAGAGAAGCGATTCTAAGGCCACCAAAACGGATCCTCTCAACACCTTGGCTGCGCCTAGAAATTCTGTCCATAAAAGTTATGAACAGAATCGGTGACAAAGGGCAACCTTGGCGGAGTCCAACTCTCACTGGAAACGAGCCTGACTTACTGCCGGCAATGCGGACCAAGCTCTGACACCGGTCGTACAGGGACCTAACAGCCCATATCAATGGGCCTGGTACCCCATACTCCCGGAGTACCCCCCACAGAACCCCCCGAGGGACGCGGTCGAATGCCTTCTCCAAGTCCACAAAGCACATGTAAACTGGTTGGGCAAACTCCCACGCACCCTCCAGGACCCTGCTGAGGGTGTAGAGCTGGTCCAGTGTTCCACGACCAGGACGAAAACCACACTGCTCCTCCTGAATCCGAGGTTCGACTATCCGACGGACCCTCCTCTCCAGAACCCCTGAATAGACCTTACCAGGGAGGCTTAATTCTTTCAATAAATTAATTTTAAATCGATTTTTTAGTTTACTTTTTACATTTTAATTTATAAAAGTTATTTTAGTAACCCTTTTTTAAAAACTTTTGAATACAATTTATCTTATGAAAACATAAAAACTAGGAGGTAAACTCATTATGTTTAGACCAACTTCTAACAAGTAACAGATATCAGAAAGACTCATACGTGCGTCTGCTCTTTGTGGACTTCACATCTGCTTTCAACACCATGATCCCCCAAACTCTGATAGACAAACTATCTACACTTGGACTAAGCCCCTCTATTTGTAACTGGGTACTAGACTTCTTAACAGACAGACCACAGTCCGTGAAGATCCACAACTTCTCCTCCTCCACCATAACCCTCAGCACTGGCTCTCCTCAGGGATGTGTGCTGAGCCCCCTTCTGTTCACTCTGCTCACATATGATTGTACAGCCACACTTCCAGGCTGTCATATTGTTAAGTTTGCAGATGATACAGCGGTGGTGGGATGCATCACAAACAATGATGAGTCCAGCTACAGACAGGAGGTGGAACACCTGGAGAGCTGGTGCAAAGAGAATAATCTTCACATGAATGTGAAGAAGACAAAGGAGATGATTGTGGACTTCAGAAGGAACAAACACACCCATGCCCCACTGAAAATAGGTGGGTCTGCAGTGGAAGTGGTCTCCAGCTACAAATACTTGGGTGTACACATGAATGATAACCTCAGCTGGAGCAACAACACCACCAGCCTGATCAAGAAAGGTCATCAGAGACTCTACTTCCTCAGACGGCTGAGACGAGCTGGTCTGAGCAGCCCAGTCCTCACCTCCTTCTACAGGTGTGCAGTGGAGAGCATCCTGTGCTCCAGCATCAACGTGTGGCATGGAGGCTGCACAGTTGAAGAGAGGAAAGCTCTGCAGAGAGTGGTGAAGGCTGCACAGAAGTCTGTTGGAGTCAGTCTCCCCACAATCACAGACATTTATACCTCCAGATGCAGGAAAAGAGCCACCTGCATCATGAAAGACCTCACTCATCCAGCACACTCACTCTTTGCCCCACTCCCCTCAGGACGGAGGTTGAGGAGCATCAAGTGTAGAACCACTAGACTGAGGAACAGCTTCTACCCTGAGGCTGTTAGACTCATGAATAAATAAAAATAAAATAAAAAATAAACACTGCAAAATATCACATCATACTGATGCTGATCTGTTTTCTTGTTGCTGTGTTCATCTGTGTTCATCTGTGACCATCTGCTCATACAAACTCATGTTCGTGCTGCTGTTTATTCCCACTATATTAGGCTTAGTGTATTACTAGTTGATGTTTTTCTTAGTTAGTTCTAGATGTTATTACTGTTTTTCTCTTTCATTTGTTGTTGGATGTAACTGGGACCTCGTGTACATAATCTCGTTTTCATCACATGTACCACATGCGGTGCAAATGACAATAAAGACTCTCTGACTCTGACTCTGATATAGTTTGATATGGAAATGAGATACTGAAGCAAATATCAGTGGAGTACATTTTAATAAATCATCTCTGTGTACTTGTGCTGCTCTAATTCTTTGCGCCAAGTAAATCATTTAATGTAAATTTTTAATTGTGCAAATAAAAATTAAACTACTTGCATTTTTCTTTCAATATAAATTGGATATTTGCTGCATTTCTTTGATATAACTCAGAGGAGATAAAAGCAGCTGTGAGCCATTTCTATATGTCTTTGGACTGAGACGTATTCATTTACTGTAAACGGAGCACTGACATTTAAATCTGAGCTTGAGCGAAGGCACATCTTCCTCATAATGGTGCAGGAACAGCTGGTGTGGACTTCTTTTGTTGGTGTTATTATGTTGGCGCTCAGAGTCACGGAGTGAGCTACACAAAATTACAGACGGTAAACACACACACCATCTGCTTCAGAGCTGTCATCTGTGACACACAGGCCTGCACAATTGTTTTTCATTAGCATTGTTCATTTTTAAAAAGATGTAACATCACTTCATGTTTTCAGTCGTATTTTTTTCTATTCAGCCTTTCAGTTTAATCCACTTATTTTCTAAGAAATGGAGCCAATAGTCAAATTACCTGCTTGCGGTGCTGTGAATGGCTCATTTTAAACTGACAGCTTGTTCAGTAAAGTGACAAGATCGCTGTTCACACCTGGAATGAACCAGCTCCATAATATGTAACTGATAAGCTAATTTCATATTCTACCCTCAGGGGCACTTAGCCTTTCTTTCTACACTCCTCTTAAACCAAAACTCTTTCCAAAGGTGCCCCCATGCTCTGGAACAGTCTCATCTGAGGTTATTTCCTGTCACAAGTGACAATTTCAAATTAACTTTGAACATTCATTCAGCTTTTAGTTGAGCCTCAGGCGCCCATGTGCTTTTCATCAACTCTACTTTCAGTTTAGTTTTAGGATACTTTTATTAGGAGTTAGGATTGTTTTAACATTGTTTTTCTTGCTGGCCAATTTCACGAGTCACTTTTGTTGTTTTATTTTATTAAATATGGCTTGCCTTGGCTTACTGTAAAGCTGGCCATTTTAAATCTACATAGGTTTTTTTACCCTCTCACAACATGTTTCTGAAACTCATTTAGATCATTTTCAGAGGTCCTGAGCAACAAAGGCTAACCATCTTAACCAGTACAGTATCTTTTATATAAGATAACTTTCTTTCGGCTGCTCCCTTCTTCAGGGGTCACCACAGTGAGGGAACTGGTGTAGTGATACAACCCCGTGTCTAAAACTCTTTAGTACAGTAGTACACTCTTTTTGAGGCCTTCAAGAAGATGAGTGGACACTATTTTATTTACATTTATTTTGAATCAAGAGACACAAATCAGAAGAGACTTTCTTTAATTTGTGTTAATTCAGAATTAATCAACACAATAACTTCAATATACTCTATTGATCATGGTTTATGCCAGCGTTTCTCAAATAGTGGGGCGCGCCCCCCTGAGGGGGCGCAGTGCGATGCCAGGGGGGGCCCGGGCTCTTGTGACCCAGTTTTGAATTTTCTTATTGCGCCGCGGAACTAAAATACCTAGGCGTGTTTCAGCACGGCGCTATTATCTGTAGCACGCGTAGCATTAGCTTCTCGCCATAGACTGTTTGGGAAAGTTATGGCTTCCTTGTTTAAAAAGACGAGCGCAAGTTTCATGGAGCTGTTGTTTCATGGAGATTGGTGCGAACGTGCAGAGGAGCGGAGCGCTCCGCCACGAGAGAACAATCTGCAGCTGCAGCACGTTTTTTTTTCAACACGTCACGTTAACGGACTTGAAACAACTTCATCCCAATGTGAACGTCTCTTCTAAAAGCAAGAAAAGCAGCTTGTTGCTAACAGCAGCATTTAAACTTCCATCAGGTAAATCAGAACGGTCCAGATCACAGTCGCAGCTGTAGAAGTTTTTAAAGCTCTGGGTGGATGTGCAGGCTTTAAAGTTCGTGAGCTCCGCCACAACATCCATCATGTCAACACTTCAGACTGTTTTGAAGCTCCGCTCCAGAACTGAAAGTAACAAAGTTCATCACTTTATGAAAAAAATAAAATTGATGTCAACAAGCCCTGGAGCTCTGATGATGATGATGACCGAGCGATTTAACCGCCTCATAACAACCATTCAAGAAGAGGTATTGCTGTTTTATTAATATTATAATCTATATAACTTTTTAATTTAAAATTATAATCTTATTAACTCTTTCTTTTTTACCTCTTTGTGTTCTTCAGGGAAATCCACCACATCACCTCCAGTAGAAGTGTGTGACTGAACTCTGAACTTTTCCAGGGACACCCTGATGCATGCTCAATAATCCAGGTAGAAAAATCTAAAAAAAGCTAAGTCTGGTCCTCTTCCAGGGTCCCACCTGGGGGAGCAGGTCCAAGAAGAAGTTTTAAGTACTGAGGACAAATTGCACTACTTTTACACAACTTTTTATATCTACACTACTGCTGATATATATATTCTTTTTACTAGCCTTATTGCATATGTTACTTTACCTCTGCACACCTGCTTCTGCAGGACTTGGTGGCTGCAGAAGATGTCATGCAATCATGTGAATCATCTGTTCTGGAATAGGCACATCTAAAACATTCAGAGCAGGGAGGCCTGAGGACTTGAATTGAGAATCACAATTTTATATACAAATTATACTACAGTGGACGTATAATAAACCTTTTTCTTTTTAACCCTCTTTTGGTATGTGCAAGGTTATTACAGCCACCGTATTTATAGTCGCAGCGGAGAGTAGGGGGGCGCGGACCAGATTCTTCTTCCTGGGGGGGGGCTTAACAGAAAATAATTGAGAAGCACTGGTTTATGCTGTTAGAATGTTGATCACTTCTTCATAGATGAATCAAAGCATCACCTGTTATTCATATGAACAGTATATTCTTAATATATGAATGATCTTACTAAGTTGGTATATTTTTTATATGTCTAAAAGTTGAAGAACAAGTCAGAATAATCTGTTAGTATTTGTTTGAAATATTTAGGGACAGAGTGAAAAGTCGTAGACATAAGTTATCGTTCTGTCTCCTTTTTCTGAAAACAAATCCCTCTACTCTCAAAAACAGATTCTCTGTTTTTGACACCTGCAAGTCTTCTGACGCACTATCTTCTCTTCTATCCGAGTGACCTTCATGCACTCTAACTCCCTTCCACTGGTTCGTCTGAACCAATCGGAGAAGAACAAGTCACTGATCTCAGATCCTTTCTTAAAAGTTCTAAGCTTTTGCTGGAATGGTCAGTTCCTGTGAGGAAGTGGAGATGTGAACTTTCTCTTTGAAACTGTGGACGTCCGACCATGAGTCAAGGGTCCGCGTCTTCAGCAAGGTTTAAACAGCACGTCAGCTGTGAACCATTCGAGTGTCACAGCTCCAAGCTGTGAACTCTTTCTGGAAGTTGTTATCTTGAAAACCAAACCGGAGCTGAGGGCATTACTCTGTGAGGCAGAAGCGGGCCTCACGAGACCGTGGCAAGATGGACGTGTGTCGCCTGTAAAACGCTACAGGACGTGCGCGTATGGCTTGACTAATTTACCGGAGCCGAGACAAGAAAATCTTCACAAAGGTAAAATGTCGTTGTTCATCACGGTACGGAAGTCCAGCCGAACCCGACCAGAGGATGTGCTGTCTCCGGTTAAAATATCTCAAGATAAGACTTCAACCATTTCCCTTCAACTAGGGCTGGGCCATATCATATCGTTACCGGTAATACCGGTATAAAAAGCTTGCCCGGGCAAAAATCTTATATCATGATATGCTAATTTCATGACATAATACGTCAGGGCGCCCCGCCCCTTAACACCCGAGCGCTTTAAACAACTGCGCACATCTCCTCACAGTCTGTACTGGTGTAAAACGCTAATTAGTTACTGCTAAAATGTTAAAAACAACGCGCGCGTCTCAGCTTCTCTCCCCCCTGCTCTGCAGGCATAGACAGCTGTCCCCCCTCCCCCCGCTCCGCTCTGAGCAGCCGTGTCCTCGCTGTAAACTGTGTTACAAACACGCGCGGCTCCACAGTCACTCCTGTGATGTTTCTCTGCACGCTCAATAACCTTGCTGGTTTGTAGCAGACGTTGCTTTATTGTTTAAGCTGCACAAATACACTTAACAGACTGCATGATCCTCCACCGCTCCGTTCTCTGACTTTCTTTCACACCCGAACCTGCGCGCCTACGTCACGCTCTCACTCGCGGTGCGTTCACTGGCACTCTGTAATATACATGCACAACACTGCTGTATACATTACAACTCCATCAGAGACAGATCAGTTAAAAAAATGAATCAGAGGAATGACACAAACTTCATTTTATTTAGGCTAGTTGTTTTAGGAAACTACACCTGCACTTTAAAAATGATTGTTATTTAGATTGGAAAAAGTCTGCACAAAATATAGATAAAAAAACCACCACAAAAACTAAAGTGCAGGTGTAGTTTTACTTGGAGACTAAATACTTTACTAAATAAAGTAATTTCAGTAAAATTACCCCTTGTTGTTTTTAAAAATTTTATATAATACTGCAAAGCAACATGTTAAGTTAATTTTGTCAAATAAATACATTTGATTTTTTTTTTTAGGTTATATCACGAAATTCATCGTTATCGTGATAATACTCTGAAATATCACGATATAATTTTTGAGCCATATCGTCCACCCCTACCTTCAACCTCCATTTTCTTCCTCCTAAACTTTCTCCTTAAACTTTATTTCTAAAAGTAAAAAACTCTTAAGTTAATGTGCAAGCAGAGATAAGTTATACAAAGACCCATAACTTGTGTTCTGTTCCTATGTTTAGATCTGCTGAAAAGTTAGTTATAGGAAATTTTGATCGATCCAATCTGTAAATATGTTGTGATGTAATTTTATGATTTGTTGTTAAATGATTCAGTTCTGCTGAATCAACATAAATAATGTTTCCTGTCAGTTACATCTCATAACTGAGTCACAGAATAATTATTAATGATCTGAAAAAGATGAGAACCCATGAATTATGATGATAATTGGTGTCAGATAAAATCTGCTCAATTTACATCTAAAATATAGGTAAGTCAGCAAACTGACCTCTTCGCCTATATTATTACACTGGCATGAAATATTTGGCAAGTATTTTATGCCAGACGCCCTTCCTGATGCAACCTGGGCTTGAACCTGCAACCTCAAGGTTACAAGACTACAGCACTGACCACCGAGCTATAAATCATTATTTCAACTTTATTTTCAGATACAATTGTGGATTCTAGCTGTTTGGAAAGTAAGAAAATCTAACGAAACAAAAAGCATGCTAATCTATTTTATTTTGAGGCCTGTATTGTGGCTCTTTTTTTTAAATACAAGAGACACACACTGCCAGAAACTGTTTAATTTCAGCTTGGATTATGTTATTGGCTAAAATGCTCCTTATAGAACACATTAATAATAATAATAATGAATTCAATTTATAACGTTGGTTACGTACTGTAACCTTAGATTCTATGAGTGTAAGCTGAGCCTTTTAAAAGCTTCGCTTTGTTGGGTTTTCCCTCGCGCTTCGCGCCAACATTGAAGACTTGTAGTCCACGCCCACCTGCTGTGGGCCCGCCCTGAGGTCCAGTATAAATTGCCCCTGGACCGTTACTCTGTTCCCAAGACAATACTTTTTTCTTCTGTCATATAAGAACCAGGGAGGCCCCCGTTTTAAAGGGCTCAGCTTACACTCATAGAATCTAAGGTTACAGTACGTAACCAACGTTCTATTTCGTGTAAGCAATCGCCCTTTAAAAGCTTCGCTTTGTTGGGTTAAGGCGGAGCAAGATGTAGTCCATGCCTCACTGGGTCTGATAGAACCAACATACCTTGACACCCGTCAACACCTCAACAGCAATGATGCACCAAGGTGCATAATAACAGGTGAGCAACCTTAAGACCTCGACTGGCTGAATTAGATTTATTCAGAACAGACCAGGATATAATCAAGTTTAACCTGATTGAAGGAAGTTTTGACCAAAAACAATACCCTTCAATAAAGACAGAGGCAAACTGTGTCAATTCATCAATATTTATTGATGTTTGAAAAAGAACAATCACTCCGCCATGGTCCTAAGAACAGGATGTGTCAGAGAGGAACTGGATACATCCTGTAAATAGAAACGAACAAAAGGTGTAGGTGACGACCACGATGCGGCAGAACAGATATCCTGTACAGAAAGGCCCTTGTTAAGGGCTGCTGAAGCCGCCATCGCTCTGGTGGAGTGACCTTTAATACCATCAGGAGGCTGAAGGCCAGAGGAGGTATAGGCCTGTGAGATGGCCTCACACAACCAGTGTGACAGCCTCTGAGAGGTCAAAGGTTGACCCTGAGATTGTTTCCTGAAATGTACAAACAATCTTTCAGATTTACGCACCTCTGCTGTGCGAGCTACATAACATTTAAGTGCTCTGACTGGGCAGAGCAGATGCAGCCGTTTCTCCTCTTCATTACCATGAGGAGGGAGATAGAACCCGTCAAGAGTGACGATACGGGACCTAAAAGCCGTTGTTATGATCTTAGGGATGAAAGCAGGATTCGGCCGAAGCTCTGCTGAGCTTCCATCCCCTTGGATCTTTAAAAGGGAAGGAGAGACCGACAGGCCTGCCATATCACTTACTCTCTTTGCTGATGTTAACGCCAGCAGTAGCGCTGTTTTAAAAGACAAAAATTTCAGAGAAATTTTGTCAATTGGTTCAAAAGGTTCCTTAATTAATGCACTTAGTACAGTAATTAAGTCCCACTGAGGGGCCAGTGAACGAGAGACTGGCCTCAAACGACGTGCACCCCTCAGAAAACGTTTCATCATGAGATGACTAAACACTGTCCTGTCATTAAAACCTTCATGACAAGATGATATAGCAGCCGCATAGATTTTTATCGTACTAAAAGCCAGATTCCTGTCTAGCAGCAGCTGTAGGAAGGACAAGATGGAGCTTAGAGAGCATGAAGAAGGATCCACACTTCTATCTAGGCACCATTTCTGAAAAGCAGACCATTTTGAAGCATAAACAGT
>JBBPBX010031793.1:11285-34289 GCA_038048925.1 Garcialebias charrua | reverse complement strand
GCTCAGTCAAAGATTTTAGTGATTTTTATTCTTTAGGTCTTAGAATAGAGACGCAACACGGTTTTGTCTTCTTTTGATCACCCAACAGAGAATAAACTAATAAAACGTCAAACAGGCAACAGAATGACAGCAAGTGATTTCCAACTATGTGCAGTCAGGTCATCTGGACTGTTTCTTTTTTGTTGAGACATTTCATTCTTCATCCAAAGGACTTCTTCAGTCCAAGGAGCCACAAACAAACTCAGCCCCACAAGCAGCACACCCACATTGTAGACCAACCAGTTTGCTGGGGATCTAGATTATTAGATTACGATTACTGAGCATGAACTTTGATGTTTTGAACCACTTTAGCCATGGCTGCCTCAGAGAAGTCAACGGGGGAGAGGGCGGGCCCCAGAAACCATCTTATCACCAGCAAACTGGTTAGTCCACAATGTGGACTTCCTACGTCACAAATGTTGCATTCGTTTGTAGTCGGAATTTTCAGAGAGAAAAGCTGTTTTTTTATTTTTAAATTCAGTTTGAAAGGAATTTTCATTAATTTATCATTTTGTTTGCAAAAACGAACATAGTTGAATGATACAATATATATATATATCTTCTATCATTTCATGCAAATTTGTATGATGATGTCAGTGGACCTTTAACTCCATCATTTCTCAAAAGAAGATCTAACGCCAAATTTACACTACATGCGTTCCGGCTCCGACCCGCTCCGGTCCGACCTCCGCAGCAAATACGCACCCATTATAATCAATGAGAGCGTTTACACTGGCTCCGCACGGCGGCGGCGAGTGGCGGTGAGCGGACGGCAGTCCGTCAAAATTAGAATTTTTCTATTTCTGCCGGACGCCGGAGCTGTGCCGGAGTCAACTTTTGAAGATTACGTCGCACCAACAGGAAAAGGAACGAGCACAACTTCCGTATTTACAAAATAAAATCACCACGGGCGGACTAATCCTAGCTCTATACGGATTTATTTGTACAAAAATGCTGTCAAACTATCATTTATGACTACGCCTACAAACGCAATACAAGAAATAAATAAATTTAAAAAAGTATTTTATTCTGAAATGTAATAGATCACGTCCTGTCGCTCAAACCATGTCCTGTCGCTCATATCTCAATGCAAAAAACAATCAAACAGCGAGGCAGTCTCTACTGTTGTTCTCCTTCTTCCACCGAATGAATTGTTTTGTTCTGACTTCCTTATTTATCACTTGATTTATCGCGCGATCTCGCAATTCCCGCGCATGCGTCTCGGAGCGGCGCATCCAGGCAGACCGGCGCGGAGCGGAGGTAGTGGAAACTGGACTTGAAACGCTCAGCTGCGACCTGCGGAGCGGAGCAGGGCGGAGCCGGAACGCATGTAGTGTAAATTTGGCGTTAGTTTACAGCTCTGGAGTTAATGCTGGTGGGTGATACGCATCCCTTCAAGGAATGCTGTCTTTTTAAATTTTATTACCATTGGTTTTATTTTCTGGTTTATGAAGTAAAAAATGTCAAACTGAACCTCACCTCAGACTTTTAAAAAAAAATCTCTGATTTACAAATTGTAAACACTGTCGAGAGCAGAGAACACGTCCAAGCTCCATGTTTGTGAAACGCAGATGCACGTTCCTCATGGGATCATGTGAGCAGTGCAGCTTCAAACTGGTTGAGTTGTCGGGGTGAGTCGGACCTCGTCCACCCTGCAATGGATTATTTTCACTTTAATCAAAACAGAGATTTTCCACTTCATTTACTGCTCTGGTCCACAACCAAAGTTTCTGGTGAAAACATAAGAGATTTTAAAAGCTCAAGGGTCACCTGGTGCAATTTGTTGGCAGTGTTTATGTTTGCACGGCAGCATAAAGCAGAAATAAAGTGGAGTGGGTAACCTTCAGAAAAATCCTCTGCCCTGAAGAACGCTGTGAAGGCAGAACTTCAAATGAGGAGTTTATGCCATATTTATTTTATTTAAACTTCAGAAAAACATGCCCCATTGTGAAATAAATAACAGGAAGTGTCCTGCAAGTACAGTATTTTCTGGTGTATAGGTCGCACCTGTGTATAGGTCGCATTGTCCAATTATCACCAATAGATTGGAAAAATCCCTAGATAGGTTGCACTGGTGTATAGGTCGCACCTGTGGTGTATTGTAGTGAAAGCAATACATGCTGTTAAGACTGTGAACACTAGGGGCGCAACCGTGCATTTATGTGAGGGTGTGTTCCAGGCTGTAGAAGAAGAATAAACACGTTGTTGAACCTGAGCTGCGTTGTCTCAGCGACATAATATCAGCATACACAAAGACATTGTTATGGTCGGGGACAAAATTGTTATACCGCAAAACTTCAGGAAGGTGATCTTAGAAAAGTTGCATCTTGCACATCAAGGAGTACAGCGCACTAAAGCCAAAGCACGCAAAGTACTGTACTGGCCTGGAATGGCACACGATATACAAACCATGGTTGAGAAATGTGCACAGTGCCAACAAATGCAACCAAGACACCAAGTGGAACCACTTATCCCACATGCAGTCCCAGAGCTACCATGGATGAAACTTGGAGCCGACATCTTTGAGCTGAATGGCCAGTCATATCTGTTGTTAGTGGACTACCTGAGTAAATACCCTGAAGTACTGAATATACCAGACAAAACAGCACGGACAGTGATACAAAAGATGAAGTCTGTCTTCGCACGACATGGGATTCCCAAGGAGATAGTGAGTGATCATGTTCCTTTCGCCAGCTATGAGATGAAATCATTTGCAGCTTCGTGGGAAATAAAGCTCACTTTCTCCAGCCCAGGTTTTCCCTCCTCAAATGGAATGGCAGAGCGAGCTATAAAGACTGTTAAACATGCTCTAAAGAAAGCAATGCATACCGGCACAGACCCACATCTAGTGCTGCTGTCCCTGAGAAATACACCTGTCACAGGACTGAACATGTCACCTGCTCAAATGCTGATGGGAAGAGTCCTGCGCAGCACACTGCCATGTTCTAGTGCTGTGCTCAAACAATCTACCCCACACAACATTCCCACCAAAATAAGAGACATGCAGACCCGCCAGAAACAACACTTTGATGAACGTGCAAAGTCACTACCAGTGTTACACCCAGGTAACACAGTGCACATGCAGACACAGCGTGGCTGGGAGCCAGCAGTTGTTATTCACCAGAGAGAGGAGCCACGTTCCTACACTGTTCAAACCCCAGCAGGAAAGATGCTCAGGAGAAACAGGAGACATCTGAGGAAGATTCACCCAAGTTTGTTCAGAAACACTCCTCCTGATGAACAATCTGACCCGGAAGAACAATCCACTGAGGAACCACCAGGGGAAACAAACACTTCTCCTCCTGCAGCTGTGAACAATTGGCCTCATGCAAGAACATGTTCGTATTTTTATCCTAAATTTCTCTTACTTTTGTTCGTACGAAGCGTTCGTACGAACATGCCACGTCAGATTCAACAAACTCTTCTATCCTCAGGAAAAGTGTGTAAATGAGCTACGTACGTATGATGAATTCCACCTGTTCTATTCACCTGCGCGTGCACGCGGAGAGGTTATTTACATAATTCCCACCCCTCAAAACACCATATAAGGCTACGTTTCCTGCCTCAGAGAGCAGGAAGTGTCCGTTCATACAAATGACAGCGGAAAGTAAAAAGGATAACTTTACTGGTGCGGAGATTGAAGTTCTGCTCTCCGAGATCGAGAAAAGAAAATCTGTCCTTTTTAGCAGCGTCACTCATGGGAGTAAATGACCAGCTAAAGCCAAAGAATGTTTGTTTATAATAAATGTGGACCTTAAAATATACACACGTCCTGGTGGCTCACTGGGAACGTATTGCGCCGTTAGCTGCTCCTGACCTTATCTAGACCTCGTGGGTTCGATTCCCACAAGGTATGACTATTTTTTTTCCTTCTTTCGTTAGATTATTTATTCATTCCAGATTAAAAAAAACTTTATGCTTTATTTCTTGTTGTATTGTAAATAGTTTTCTTGTGTTTTTTAAATCTGGAATGAATTAAAAGAAGAAAAAAACGTTGTCCCATGTGGGAATTGAACCCATAAGGTTCGGAACGACGAGCCAACGCTCATCTCACTGAGCTATCGGAGCTCTATGACTGCAACAGGAGGAGGTCAAGGTAAAGTCTGCGTTACCGAGACAAATTAAACTTAAATTAATTCATAATTTAAGTTGGTTTTAGTTTGAGATCTTCATATTAATATTGTAGTGTTAGAAAACGGCATTGATAACAAATTGATTTTAATTTAAATATTTTAATCCGTTAGTCATTATTACATTTAAAATTATAATTCTAATTCAAACAGAATAACCTATTGTCAAAAATAATTATGGTGCATGATTTCTTTGGACTCAAAATATTTTCTGAATAACGAAATATAAAGTTATTAGTGAAGAAAATCCGTCTGGATAACAGCAGACTGACGCTCGTAAAATATACGACAGGTCTGGACCACTCGTAAATTTTGTTCGTATCTGAAAAAAATCTTAGGATACAAAAACATTGTTGAATGCCACAAATGCTCCTAAATCACTCGTACGCACAATTTAAGAACAAATCTGTGCGTACGAACGGTTCAACGGTTCTTGCATGAGGCCCATTGTACCTACATGTTACACACGCAGTGGTCGGGCGGTCAGACGTCCCTCCAGGTACAGGGATGATTGAAGGGACATTTCAGTTACAGTTCATTATGCATCTGGTTGTTGGTTTGTTTGTTTAAAAAAAAAAAAGAAGAAAAGGTGAATGTACTGTTTTATGTATTTTCAATGTATCCAGTCTGTTTATATATGAAGCAACCTAAATACAGAATACTAAAGGATAGGAATGTTTATCAAAAGCAAGTTTGTAAATGTTTTGCATGTTCATACAAAAGAAAGACTGTTTGATGTTCATACACAAAAGATATGGGTCAAGAAAATATTTGCATTCTGGAAAAGAGGGATGTGGTGTATTGTAGTGAAAGCAATACATGCTATTAAGACTGTGAACACTAGGGGCACAACCGTGCATTTTGCTTTGGCCAAGAAGGCTCACCAGCGTCTCTACTTTCTCCGCAAGCTGAAAAGGGCTGGAGCTTCAACCCCCATCATGTGCACCTTCTACAGAGGTGCCATAGAAAGTGTCCTGACCAGCTGCATCACTGTGTGGTTTGGTGCATGTACTGCATCCTGCCGCAAGAGCCTCCAGCGCATCGTGAGAGCAGCTGAGAAGATCGTCGGCACCTCCTTCCCCTCACTGCAGGACTTATGCCGGTTACCCACTGCACAATTCGAAACGCTCCTGCCGTCCCCTTTTGGCCGCTTGTCAGGGTCCCACTGAGCCACTGAAGACTGTCTGATGACGTACACTAGGGGGTAGCAGAGGGAGGGGTGTAGCTCGTTTTCCGGGTTCATTTGTTGTGTTAACTGCACCTCCGACGGTCTTTGATGAGATTAAAACGTTTTTATTTATGTTTGGGGTGATCTACACTGGAGAGAACAGCAGCCTGTCAGCAGCAACTGTAAAAATGTCACGTTTCTTACCGGAGTTTGGTTCCAGTTCATGGAGGCTCGATCCGGTAAGTTTAAAAAGTCCAAAAAAAGTCCTGTTGTGGTTGTGTAATCAGATAGCAGAGGCTCTCCCGACTGTTTTCTGGACGCGTCGAGCCTCCAAAGATCGAATTTTATGGCGTTGGCAGTTCGACGCCGACGCGCGCGTGCGTGTGCAGGCTGCCCCCGCGCCGCTTCGATCACTTGAATCGCGCCGCTTCCCTGTTCGCCGTGACTCCACGCGTCTCCTCATAGACTTTGAATGTAAACCGGCCGCTTCAGCCGCCCGACAACGGGGCAGTGGGTACCAGGCATTACACAGCAACCGCCTCACTCGGAAAGCCCTCTGCATGGCAGGTGATCCCACACACCCACTACACAGCTGCTTTAGACTGCTGCCATCAGGGAGGAGACTGAGAAGTCTCCAGGCTCGAACCAGCAGACTGAGAGACAGCTCTGTTCATCAGGCAGTCAGAATGCTAAACACTCTGCCTGCTCTGCCTCCCCTCCCATTTGAACTGCCTTAACACAAAAAACTTTCTCACACATTACCACTCAACACAAAGATTTTAACACTGGACTCTGTGTCATCAAACGGGTTATTCACTAAACTCTCGGTCATGTGCTCATTCAGTTTGCACTACTTCTCATATTTGCACTAATGTTTGTATTACATTACTGCCTATAGTCATACTACTGTTTACATTCACTGTTTACATTTATTAATACTGTTTACATTTATTACTACTGCTTTACATTTATTATTACTGTTTACATTTACACTACTTTTATCTACACTACTGCAGATACATATACAGCATTCTCTGACTAGCCTTATCTAAGGATGCCAAATGTGCCTTATGTGCCTTACTTCATATGCCACTTTGCCTATATACCAACATCAACTACCTCATACATATACTGTGTACATTAACTTATATGCTGCTGTGCCACTCTTTGCAAATGTCAATGCTAGAAACTTCAGTTTATTTTATAGATATACTTTTTATACTACTATGCAAAAACTCAGGACAGTATTACACTTTTATTATTTCATTTTATGCTTATGTTCATTGGGTGTTTGGTGTTTTAGGGGTGTTTGGTGTTTCAGTGTTGGTGTAAATTTTCATACTTTTATACTATTATGAAAAAACTCAGGACAGTGTTACACTTTTTACTATTTTATGCTTATGTTTATTAAATGTTTTAGTGTTTAGTGTTTAGATGGTTACTGTTGCACCGAGGGACTGAGAGAAACGCAATTTCGGTCCTGTGTATGTCCTGTACATATTGCAGTTCTGACAATAAAGTTGACTTTGACTTATCATCCCCATACGTAGCAGTCAGATTGCCCCTCCTGTACCTCCTAGTAGGTTTAAAGGTACGTTGTCACCGTTACAAGCGATAACAGCAGGCTCCGTCTTTAGCTACGTGTTAAAGTTTAGAGTAAAGGGTCTTGGGTTAGGTTTAGGGTCTTGGTTAGGTTTAGGCACAAGGGTAAGGGGGTTAGGTTTAGGGTTGGTCCTCTGGGTCAGGTTTAAGGTTAGGTTTAGGAAAGCAGTAGCCTGGCCCTCGCCATTCCTACGCAGCTCCGCTCAATTCTCATTTCCCTTCACTGCTGGGTCTGGGACTTGTCCCATAGACAACGATTTCTCCGGTAGATTTTTGACCGGACCAATCAGAGAACAGAAGGTGCAGAGTTTTTGGCCCCTAACCCACACCCCCACCTGTCCCAGCGCAGCCAGCGAGCATTCACATGTTCTCATTCAAAGCGATGCAAAGCGATGCAGGACTGTTTTATATTTGACACAAATGTATTAATTTCCCCTTCTTAATCCCTTATCTGGAGTTTTCTTTTGTTTCTTTGGCCAAAAGTCAAGTTATCGCTCCCTCCTCCCTCCTCCTCCTCCTCCTCCTCCTCTCCGCTGAGTGCCACCTGTCCCAGCACGCAGCCAGAGCCAGCGAGCAGCCGCATGTTCTCATTCAAAGCGATGCAGGACTGTTTTATATTTGACACAAATGTGTTAATTTCCCCTTCTTAATCCCTTATCTGGAGTTTTATTTTGTTTTTTTGGCCAAAAGTCAAGTTATCGCTCCCTCCTCCTCCTCTCTCTCCGCTGCAGTGCAAAGAATAAGGAAATGACTGAGGTTGTCACGAGAGAATTAAAATAGGGTTTTACGTTGCTGGTCTTCTGGACCAGCGCTACATGGTTTTATTTAATTTTTTTCAAACGTTATAAACACAGAATATGCAGACAGCGAGAGAAAATTCAGCAGGAGGCGGAGCAGATGTCAAGTTCGGCAGAGCTCTGAGGGGGAGGGAGCAGAATGCGTTCCCTGTTCAAAATTTTTATAAGATCCAATGGTTTTGTTCCTCAGCAGAGGCCACGCCTCCAGATAGAATCGTTTCTCTATGGAGAAGTCCCAGACCCTAGTTCGAAGCGAAGTGAAGGACAAGGGTCTGGTTTTAACCAGGCTAGGAAAACGGTTACATAAGCTGAAAAAAACAAAAACACTACACTTCCGGGTTTACGGAAACACGCTGCACTGTCAGAAAAAAAAGTACTCGATTGTACCTTAAAGGGTACATTGGCTCGTCACTGGGGTGGTACCCTCAAAGGTACTGGTAATGTACCCTCAACAGTGGGTACTTATTTGTACCCTAGTAGTTTGTACCTTATAAAGGTCAGAATTGTACCTTTAGTGACAATTTTGTACCCTCTTAAAAAGTACTCGATTGTACCTTAAAGGGTACATTGGCTTGTCACTGGGGTGGTACCCTCAAAGGTACTGCTAATGTACCCTCAACAGTGGGTACTTATTTGTATGCTTGTAGTTTGTACGGGTATATACAGAAATTCTTAAGTTAAATTTAATACATTTTAATACCTTTTTAATACCATCACAATATTTTTTAATACCGTCACGACACTGAGCTGCAACCGTAGCGGCAACCTCTTGTACTTCAGTTCAGAGCAACTAATTGTAAAGGGATAGATTACTGTCATTTTCTTCCTAAACTTTGGTAGTAAATGTAGTTTTATAACAATTACTGGAACATCAATTTGCTTCTTGCCTCAATAAAAGCACTAACTTATTTGTTATTTAAATCTAACCCAAGACAAAAATTTTAATTGTTCCCACACACAACATATCTCTAATGGCAAATTAAAAACTGTAACTGCAGTTCCTGATAGCCCCATATTAGTAATAGTATGGCATGCTGTTGTATCATGTCATAGGAAAACGTGTCTATAATGACAAATTAAAAAAAGTTCAAGACAAAAACAACTGGACTTTATTTATTATACTATTTATTTTACTATTATACTATACTTTTAGGCACAAGGTGTTGACAAACAGGTGATAGATGGAGAGGAGAGGCAGGAGGAGAGAGCAGAGGACACAGGTCTGTACATGAGGTCAGGCGCAGCAGGTTTTGTCTGTTGAAAGAGACACAAACATGAACATGTGAAGTTAAAGCAGGGTCATGACCTGCAATAAAAACATAAAACACAGATCCGAAACAAGTTCAACTCACCGTTAGGCACAAGGTGTTGACGCACAGGTGATGGAAGGAGAGGAGCTGCAGGAGGCAGGAGGAGAGAGCAAAGGACACAGGTCTGTAGATGAGGTCAGGCGCAACGGGTGTTGTCTGTTGAAAGAGACACAAACATGAACATGTGAAGTTAAAGCAGGGTCATGACCTGCAATAACAACATAAAACACAGACAGAAAACAAGTTCAACTCACTGTTAGGCACAAGGTGTTCACGCACAGGTGATGATGGAGAGGAGCTGCAGGAGGCAGGAGGAGAGAGCAGAGGACACAGGTCTGTACATGAGGTCAGGTGCAGCAGGTTTTGTCTGTTGAAAGAGACAAAAACATGAACATGTGAAGTTAAAGCAGGGTCATGACCTGCAATAAAAACATAAAACACAGACAGAAAACAAGTTCAACTCACTGTTAGGCACAAGGTGTTCACGCACAGGTGATAGATGGAGAGGAGCTGCAGGAGGCAGGAGGAGAGAGCAGAGGACACAGGTCTGCCTATGAGGTCAGGTGCAACAGGTGTTGTCTGTTGAAAGAGACACAAATATGAACATGTGAAGTTAAAGCAGGGTCATGACCTGCAATAACAACATAAAACACAGATACAAAACAAGTTCAACTCACTGTTAGGCACAAGGTGTTGACGCATAGGTGATGATGGAGAGGAGCTGCAGGAGGCAGGAGGAGAGAGCAGAGGACACAGGTCTGTACATGAGGTCAGGTGCAGCAGGTTTTGTCTGTTGGCTGGTTACAAACTCTGTTTTTATTGGCTGGTTAACGGCGGGTCACTTTTTCTTTTTAGAAATGCTTGTTTACCACCTGGAGAAGCAAGGGGACAATATTTTTTTTTCTTCAGAGATTACCTCTCTAACATCAGTCTAGTGACAGAGTGAAGAAATATGTTAAAAATATATTGTTAGAAAAGTTACATACAGCAGCTTTAAAGGACAACACCCACCGTGACAGTAACAATTCACCATATTGGAGAATTACTGTAGTATTTTATGAATTTTATTTTCATTTTTGCATTTGGGCCAGGCGAGGGTTAAAAAAAAAAAAAAAAAAAACCACTCCCGAATGAATCCGGAAACCTGGCCGAAAAGTCCCGAAGGGTCATGCCTTTTGTTACATGATCTCCACCCAGAAGGCAGAAGGTAGGAGTGAGTTTCCATGGAGGTTTATGAGAGAGAGTGCGTTAAAACTGCATATTTCCTGCATATTTCCTTGTGCATTTGTGTGTGGACCAGCGCTCTGATTTTATTTATTATTTATTTTATAACACCGCTGCGGACCTGTTGCTGCTCTCATTCATTCTGCCCAGAGGAGCGAGCCGCGAGCCGCGCGTGTCTCTGGCTCCTCGTTCCTCGTTCCTTTGAAGTTCCTCGTGCCGGTGTAATTTGCTCCCTCGAGTGTATGTATTTGCTCTCGTCAGCCTTGTTGCGGGAAGCAGTGAAGCACGCGCGCGGGCAGAGCTCAGCTGCGAGGCTGGGTGCCTTTCTGATCACGGGGGGGGGAGAGAATAAAAAGTCAATGCGGAAATGAATGAATTTGTCGCGATCAAACGAATAAAACTAGTATGTCTAAGTGGATGCTCGCTCAGAATATGAGTGAGCGACAGCAGGATTAATTAACACAGGCAGCTTTAGGGAATATTTAAAAATGCTTCCTTTTTCTTTCCCTCGCTCGCCTGTAACTCCAAGGCGTCACTTTGGTGACGTGAATGCCCAAGTGAATGCCCATATATGGAGAGGGGCAGATTTTCCCGGAGCTGCATGCTAAAATCTGCTATAAATCATGAAATAACACATTTAGTGTTATTTCTCCACAATATAAGTAAACGCTCCTGTATTATTTTTAAATAAACTAATAAATATTAATGGCGATGCAATTTGAAAACATGGTGGGTGTTGGGCTTTAAACACTTCCAATGGGAATGCATCCTAGAGTGTGTGTATATTTCAGTCAGTGATTAGTCAAAACATTTTAACCTTTACACCATACATTATATAGATAGAGATATTGGGTGGTTCTGCTGGTCAAACCTGGATCAGAGGGAACTGCTTAGGAAGGGAAGATGTTGAACCATGGATGAGGGGGCATGTGAGTCCAGAAAGGTCCGGTCAGGTGCAGATGTTGTCCTGATGCTGCTCACTCAACAATGGAGAAGGGGGGCATGTGAGTCCAGAGGCAACATGTGAGTTCAGTTCAGTTCTGGTCCTGATGTTGGATGCAAGATGATGAGGAGGGGGCTTTCAGTGATGACACAGCAGCACAGCAGGGCAGACACCGTTCAGCAACACTGCAGGTCTGGTTGTAGAAATTAAGACAGACATGTGCAAGTTAAAAGAAAACATTCTAAATTTAAAGTCACAAGAAATGTTTTTTTTTCTATACATCTTATTTCCCACTCCTGCCTTTTTTCCCTCTTTTTTTTTTTAAATTATGACTTGTAAACCAAAGTTGAATCAAATCTCAATTTCCAAACTAGTCAACACATTGAATAACTTCAAGTTTTACTTTCCCCACCTTTTTTTCTCTGCTTGTTTTAATAAAAGAGTTGTTAGAATAATCACTGGAAAACATTATTGTCACCCTTCTAACATTATTTAATCAACTGAAATTATTGAAGTTTCATGACTTGGTGGATCATATTTTATTAGTTATGTATAGAGCTCATAAAAATGAATTGCCTGAAAATATCCAAATGCATTTTGTTAAACGGCAGAGCTGTTATAATCTCAAGGGAATAGAAATATTCGTTAAACCAAAATATAGAACCCGTTTGAAGGGTCGGTCAACCTCAATTCAAGGGATTGGATTGTGGAATGGTTTGGAGACTGAAGTAAAAAATGCAAAAACGATGATTACATTCAAGAGAATGATCAAAACTGGACTATTGCAAAAATATAAATGTCCTTGGCATAATGAGGGTGGCTAACCTGAGTTCTTTAAATCAGTTGGTATCTCTACCTGTAAACTCTGAATCTTTTTCCCTTAAACAACAAGTATAACACGGTAGAATAAACATGCTTTAAAAACATGAACAGTTTAAAAAACAATTTGGAAACAACAGATCAGTATTTTCACTTTACAATTAGATAAAATGATACGCTTTAACCCCTTAAACAAAAAAAGGAAACTTTAACGGCTGCTAACTAAAAATATAGTTCAGGTCGTTGCAGGCCTGATGCACTCGCGCTAATATACGTCGCTAATATTCCCCTTCAACCATGTCCCCGCTCACCTGAATACATCCGTCTCCCAGAGGTCAGTCTCGCCTCAGTCCGTCTGCTTCCGTCCGATGTCCTCCTCCGCAGGGTGGAAGAATCCGTGCCCCGGTCCTCTCTCTGCTGACAAGCCGCCAACTGCCCGACAAGTCCTGCTAGCGATAGCCACTGAGCTAGCGACATAATGAACTGTTCTCCACGGGGTTGTTCACCCTCGCGGCTTCGACATCCACAGCTGTCCACATCCACAGAGTCTTTGTCTACCCCCTCAACGGCGCGGACAACAGTTGACTGAAGTGTTCCTCCACGACGACGGTCCAGTTTTTCAATGGAAGATAATGGCGCCCAACTTCGCGCTCTTTTTTCGTCTTCTTCCTCGTCCCTGCTCTCTCGCCCGGAAGCCCCTCCCGCGCCCGGAAGTACATCCTCCTCACCAATCACCAAACTTTTTTTTTTTTTTAACCAATCACCAAACTAAAATCCCAAACTATTACCTTGTTACGGTACATCGCTCTTTTACAAACAGTTATTAAACAGTATTGAACGTACATTAAACTCCAAACACAGTATGTTTACATGTTCCATCAACCCAAACGTTAAACACCATTTACTTATTCATTCATTCACTACTAACTTGAAATCAATATGAACTCAAACCACAGGGTTACACCATTATATATACAGTACAGTATACATGTACAGTATGTTGCTTTGTGGTTCGATAGTTATGTGAATTTTTTTTCCTTTTTTTTTTCCTTTTTTTTTTTCTTTTTTGTTAAATCACGTTTGATTTTATTGATTGTAAGAGGGGGCAGATAAAATAAGATTTTTTTTCTTCTTACTGCTACTTTATTTATGTGTTGAATACCTAACCAAGAATACCTAACAAAAGTCACTCAACCACTTCATTTGAATATTACCTTCAAATTACATTGATTTTATAAAAGTTTTTCTTGCCTCAATGTCTATCTTCTGAAATTGTACCCTAAAATCATCCATACAGGGTACATGTATGTACCATTAACTACTTGGGAACATAAAAGTACTTCAAAAAGTACAAATATGTGCCATAAGGTCCACTTTTTAGCTCTATATGGGTACAAAAGTCCAGGATGTACCTCAGGGGACAGAAATGTACTAGAATATACAGAAATGTACCCCTACTGTACCTTTTTTTCTGACAGTGTGCCTACTCACAGGGTTTATAACGCCGATAACGTTCTTTTAAACATGCTAGGAGGTAGATTGGACAGTTTTGCCGCTATATATGGGGATGATAACAGATGATAATGCCCATTGTATGGACTGACAACATCCGAACCCGCTGAACAAATTGCCCCTTGGGGATAATGAAGATTCTTGAACTTGAACTCAACTCAATATCTGTAAAACTGACTGATTTTTTGCCATTTTTGTGTTGACTAACGTTGATTAACTGTGGCAGCCATCTTGAACTGGGTTGACTCCAAAAGTTGTTCGATGATGACTTTCGTTCAATTCATGTTCCAGTGCTCTAACTTGTGAGCTTCAACTCAGTTTGTTTTATCAATACCGGGTGTTTGAAGCCGGAAAGACCTGAGCGTAAACAACCGGATTCCTCCGGTAGTCCAGCAGCTGGCACAGCCATGACACGTCAATTTGGGAATCTCATCACTAAAAGCTGACCGTCTGTTTTTATTTCACCAAATGTACGTCTCACTGCTTCACCTTGGAATTTGCTGCATCGATGAAGTTTCATCTCCGTTCCAACAAAGCATCTCTGAAGCAGAGGAAGGAAGATGACAGATCAGAGCCTGAGCGGGGAGAGACGCCGACATAAAGTGCTGGCAGTCTGAAGAGACCTCTTGTGTAACAACGTGATTCCCGTCGGCAAACAGAGAGTCACTCACAGCTCAAGTTGCATCTGCATCAGGACCCAAAAAGTTGCAGGTTCAGAGGGAGACAGGAGCCACTTTGCACAAACACCCCCTGATGCTCCCATTAGGAGAAAATAAAGACGGTATTCTCAAAATAACCGACAGCACCGAGGAGAACCAGCTGCTCAGGAGGATTAATGAGGCAAGATCAAATTCCTGACAGCCCCTGCTTACCAATTGCCAAATCTTTCCCAAAGTTAAATGTGTGTTGTCTTTTCCTCCACTTATGGAAACCTCAGAGTGTATTTAACAAATGGAGCAGAGTGCCGCAGTCTGAAGGTGATTCTTACCTTGGCGTTGTAGGCAATGTAGTGCTTGGCCAGAGCCTCTGGGGTGTGCATCCATGACTTGTCTGAAAACAGAACAAAACAACACTCAGCGGTTTCCTGCTTCAGATCCACATTTAGCCACATTTAGGTATTATCTCTTTTTACTGGAGCTGGAGAAAAAAAAAAAGCAAAAAATGTGAGGAAAGACATCGCATTTTTTTACTGAACGTCATGTTTGAATGAACTCTTGGCTAAATTTCTCCCAATTTTAGATTAGAGTTCACATCCGTATCCAAACTAAATGGCAAATGGAGCTTATTTATATAGTGCTTTCCAGCCCCCTATGAGGGGCCCCAAAGCACTTTACAATACCAACCATCCACCCATTCATACACACATTCATACACCAGTAGCGACTAAGAAAGTGACCTTTTTTGGGGGGGCAAAAATAAGTTAATTTAGACTTTGATGACAGCAACGCAACCTACAAAAGTTTGGCCAGATGCAACAAAAGACTATTAAAGTAAGTAGTTATAAGGTTTTAGAAGTGAAAATGGGCAGGGGGCTCACCAGTCTGCCAAAAACTGCGTTTCAAAATAATGGAACAATTTTCAAAATACTGGTCCTCGACGGAAACTTGGGTAAACTGAATCTACAGATCATGATGTCTTCAACATATTAGAAGAGTCTGTAGAAATCTCTGAGCTTAAAAGACGAGGCTGAAAGTCAATATTGGATGGTCTCCACTGCATTAAAACCAGGCCTGGTTCTGCTCTGGGCTCAGGAACACTTCCACAGATCATTGCTTGTAAACAGTTCGTCCACAAATGCTGCTTAAAGCTCTATCAGACAAAGAAGAAGCCAGATGTGAACAACATACAGAACCGCTGCCATCTTCTCTGGACCAGAACTCATTTCAAATGGACTGAGGGGAAGTTCAGAACTGTTCTGTGGTCAGACGAGTCCAAATCTGAAATTATCTTTGGAAACAAGGAGACGAACCATCCAGCCTGTTATTTATTTATTTAAAATGTTATCCATTTTACAATAATGAAATACAACAATTGACATATAAAAAGAAAAAAATATATAAAATATAAAATGAAAGGTAGCAGAAGGAGCGGAGCGGAACTGGAGCGGTTTGCAGCTGAATGCGATGCGGCCGGGATGAGGATCAGTTCCTCCAAATCCGAGGCCATGGTCTTGAGCCGGAAAAGGGTAGCGTGCCCTCTCCGGGTCGGGGAGGAGGTCCTGCCCCAAGTGGAGGAGTTTAAGTATCTCGGGATCTTGTTCACGAATGAGGGAAAACTGGAGCGTGAGATCGATAGGCGGATAGGTGCAGCGTCCGCAGTGAAGCGGGCGCTGTACCGGTCTGTCGTGGTGAAGAGAGAGCTG
This sequence comes from Garcialebias charrua, assembly GCA_038048925.1. NCBI lineage: Eukaryota > Metazoa > Chordata > Actinopteri > Cyprinodontiformes > Rivulidae > Garcialebias > Garcialebias charrua. Next base: position 18,383 of record JBBPBX010031793.1, on the reverse strand, counting down.
AGTCAAAAGGCAAAGCTCTCAATTTACCGATCGATCTACGTTCCCACCCTCATCTATGGTCATGAGCTTTGGGTTATGACCGAAAGAACAAGATCTCGGATACAAGCGGCTGAAATGAGTTTTCTCCGCAGGGTGGCTGGACTCTCCCTTAGAGATAGGGTGAGAAGCTCAGTCATCCGGGAGGGACTCGGAGTAGAGCCGCTGCTTCTCCACATCGAGAGGAGCCAGTTGAGGTGGCTCGGGCATCTGGTTAGGATGCCTCCTGGACGCCTCCCTGGTGAGGTGTTCCGGGCATGTCCCACCGGGAGGAGACCCAGAGGAAGACCCAGGATACGCTGGAGGGACTATGTTTCTCGGCTGGCCTGGGAACGCCTTGGGATTCCCCCAGAGGAGCTGCTCCAAGTGGCTGGGGAGAGGGAAGTCTGGGCCTCCCTACTTAGGCTGCTACCCCCGCGACCCGACCCCGGATAAGCGGAAGAAAATGGATGGATGAAAGGTAGCAGATGAAGAAAGTATCTTATGAAATCTGCTCCTTATTTATCTAATTCAAACAAATTGTTCTATAATAACAAAACAAGTAAATAACTCATTCAACCTTCTATTATAATAATTAATAATAATTATTATTATTACTGGTACTCAAAAAATACATTCATGTATATTTGTTTAACAATTCAACTTTAACCAGTTTTTAAAGACAGGGATTGATTTGGCTTCCTTAATTTCTGTCATTAAGTTATTCCACAATCCTACTCCCTGAAATACGGTAGTTCTTCCTGTTAAACTAATTCTAAATTGCGGTTTTACAAATACACATTTCCCTTTGAGATTGTAGCAGCTGTTCTTTTCACAAAATACATTTTGATATTTAACGGTAGTGTATTTTTATGAGCCCTATACATAAGTAACAAAATGTTATAATCCACCAAATCATAGAATTTCAGCAATTTCATCTGATGAAATAATTCACTAGATGGGTGACAGTAATGCTTTCTTGTTATAATTCTTACAAATTTTTTTTTGCAAAATAAAAACAGGCATTGTGCTGCTTTTACATGCTTTTCCCCATATATTAACACAATAAATCAAATGTGGCACAGTCATTGAATTATACAACAGATATAATGCTTTATTGTTTAGTAGATATCTAACTCTATAAAATACTGCAATTGATTTAGATATTTTTGTTTTAACCAAATTTATATGTTGTTTCCATGATAGATTATCATCAATAACAACACCCAAAAAATGTACCTCATTGACTCTGCGAATCACTGAGTCCTCGATTAAAAATGGAATATCAATTGATTTATTTGTATTGCTAAATATCATATACTGTAGTTTGTTTTTTCCAAATTTAAAGATAATTTGTTAAGTGTAAACCAGTTTTGGATTTTAACAAACTCCTTCATCAATAAATCCAGTAATTGTTCAATATTATTTCCAGAACAAAAAAGAAGTTGTGTCATCAGCGAAAAGAACACATTTAGTGAATCCAGTTACCTTAACCAAATCGTTTACATACAAAATGAACAATTTCGGACCAAGTATCGATCCCTGAGGAACTCCACATGTAATAGTACAGTGATCTGATTTCACATCATCATTATTAGCTAACAGTTCAAAAGCCTGCCTCTCTGATAGTATGGGGGTGCAGTAGTGCTTCTGGCATGGGCAGCTGACACATCTGGAAAGTCTCCATCAACATAGAAAAGTGTCTACAGGTTTTAGAATGTCTGCTCCAATCCAGCAAAGAAGAGGGACAATCCAGTCTGTTATCAAACATCAGCCTCTCTGACGATGATCTACAGTTTAGAGGATCCCTACTGTGGAAGACCACAGAATCCACCGGTCAAAGGTCAAGAGTAGTCCATACAGTCTTACTTTATTTATAAAAAAAACACTGACTGTTGCTCAAGGCACCAATAAATCTAAACACTTTGCCTCTGGACAAGTGCAGCCATGTTGGAACCAACCAAACAAAAGAATCCCAACAAGAATTAACTTGATTGTCCACCAGTCCTGCTGCAAACGGTCATTAACATTCTGCTGCAGAGGACACCGGGAACCTGAATCAGTGCCGCCTTCCAAGTCGAGACGAACACAATTAGCTTACAGGAGCTGGGCACCCTCGAGGTCACATTCATGCATATTCTGCCAGAAGATTCATTACGGCGGTAATAAGCCGTTGACGAGCAGGAAATGAAGAGTGAAGAGGAGTAATGGGATGATCTGGACTGGACCATCAGTGACCTGTGAAGACTTCAGATCTGCTGCTCGCTTCCATAATGTTCGACAACCCTCCTCACAACAAACTGCAGACAAAGTTACCACCTGTGCAATAATTCACCGTGCATTATAGCCATTAAACTCATGAATAGAAATACGACCGAATCAGACGACATTACGGTTACCGTATTTTCCGACCGATAAGTCGCACCGCCCAATAAGTCGCATTGTCCAATTATGTCCAATAAATTGGAAAAAATCCATAAACATGTTGCACCGCCGTATAAGTCGCATCTATTATGCGTCACCGCTATGGCGGGAAAAATCCATAAATATGTTGCTTTGCCCTATAAGTCGCAGGGCATGCAGATTAGGAAAAAAGGTGCGACTTATCCGCCGGAAAATACGGTAGTTTATTGTTATAACTCTTCACTAAGAATAAAGTGGTCTCACAGCGTTGGTTAAAACACTTAAAATCTTTCGTTACCAGCTGCAGTACGATCATTTTTACCAAATAAAACAGGTTTCAAATAAACTGAACAACCTGTATGCACATCGCCCGCCACCTTTCATGACAAAGTCTTAATCCTAGGGATGCACCGATACCAGATTTTTGAAAACCGAGTACAAGTACAAGTACTTACATTAAAGTACTTGCCGATACCAAGTACCGATACAAGTACTAATTAATATTTTTTTAAATCATTCTAATTAACTTAAACTGTTTATTTTCATTAGACACTTCAAACATAAATAAACAAAGTATATTACAGTACTATTGGTAATCTGTAAAGTACAGGGATTAAAGTGAAAAAAAAAAATCCTGAGCCTGAAACTTTTTTGTGTTGTTGATCAAATAAAATTGTAACATTTTGCCAACGTTTATTAAAAATGCTCTCTGAAAAGTGCAAACTGTTTTTAAACAATTCAGCTTCAAGTAACAAGCAAGTGTATTTTAAAGGGTTAAACATCTATGTTTACCTACATAAGTAACTTGATTCAATAACTACTGTAGTTTAGAGAGCAACAAGTCCCAGTTGAATGCATGCAGCTCAAAAACCTGTTTTATTTAACTACAGATTTTATTATTTTATTTAACTTTACTTATTCATGTTCCCCAGAGGGAAAATCAACCTTCTTATTTCAGCTGTCACCCCAGCTGTCACTGACTTTATCTGCACTGAACTCCGTTCAATCCTGCAGAAATAACTTGGAGCCTCCGTCAGAAAGGAGGGGAGGGGGGATTGTTTATGTGTTCAGCAGTGTGTGTGTGTGTGTGTGTGGGGGGGGGGGGCTGCGCTTTGATTCGCTGCACCCCCCACATCAACACGAAGAGTCCTGCAGCCAAACGGAGTTTGCTGCAGCTCACGCCTCAAAAACACACGCGCACACACACAGAAGACCTGCACCTTGCGCTCTGTCGCTCGAAAGGGAGGACTCAGAGCAGTGGTGTAGTCTACATTTTTGTAGTGGGCATACCGTGCTTAGAAACCAAAGTACACTGGTTAGTAAAGTGTAACCGTCAATTTATTTTGATTTTAAGCATATTGAACAGTTCCAAATTTCTCTGATGCTTATATTTGAATAAATGAACAACAAACTTTGTACAACAGCTGGCTTTGTATTAAAAACATGTTATATAATTTATAAAACAGTATCAAAGAAAAGCACTGCACACCAATAGATTGTTACAGAAGTGTTTAACTGTCGTTTAACGTATCAATGACATGTACCTAATGGTATGTCATGTACCATTGGGCACTTTTAAGTGGGTATACTGAAATTCTTAAGTTTTTCTAGTGGGTATACTCCATATACCCGAGTATCACGTAGACTACACCACTGACTCAGAGGAGGAGCAGACACACAGGAGGAGAACGCCGAAGCCGCACGGCTCAGTGCGCGCGCAGAGGACCGCAGCGGACCAGAGGCATTTTTTTTTTTTACATGTTTGGACATACTTTCAGGGCTTAAAGAATGTCCAAACTTGTACAAAAAAAAGAAGAAGTTTTACATTTGAACTCTTACATAGTCAATGAAATGAAATGAAACTGGTATCGGGTCCTGTAGTATCGGAGCCCTTTTATGAGTACGAGTACGAGTAAACGCACATGGTATCGAACCGATACCCGATACTGGTATCGGTGCATCCCTAGAACTTCTATGTTCTGTTAGCGCTCAGAGTATGTGTTGAGGATGAGTCTCAGCTACTACCACACTAAGGTTTAGCTCAATATTCATACAATGGACCACTTTGTATCCATTTTTGTGTTTAAGTGCTAAAGTCAGTGAAACTTAAATCAGACCAACTCCAAAATCTAATGCCAGTATTTTTTATTTTTTATTCTTCTTTAGGTTAGTGATTAGATTCATTCCCTTTAGGCTGTTTTGTTTATTGTGTCTTGATCAACACAAAAAAGATACAGATCAAAACCTCCCAAACTTGAAGGTGAACCTCACCGTGGAAAACTAGACCCTAAAAAAACCAGAAACCGAGTGAGGGCGCAGGAAAAGCACAAAGACTGATCAAACGCAAAAATTTCAAGAGCGTCAGCAAAGGTCAAAGGAAAAGTTTACAAGACGGTGGTGAGACCAGCTATGTTGTATGGTCTGGAGACAGAAACATGGACAAAAAGACAGGAGACAGAACTGGAAGTGGCAGAAATGAAGATGCTGAGGTTCTCCTTAGGAGTTACAAGGATGGATAAGATCAGGAATGAGATAATCAGAGGTACAGCACATGTTGAACAACTGGGAGATAAAGTTAGAGAGGCCAGACTGAGATGGTTTGGACATGTCCAGAGGAGGGACAGTGGTTTGGACATGTCCAGAGGAGGGACAGTGGGTATATTGGTAGAAGGATGTTAGAAATGCAGCTGCCAGGAAAAAGACAAAGAGGAAATATATGGATGCAGTTAGAGAGGACATGGAGGTAGTTCAGAGTTTCTTTATTTGTCATAAATACCACATGTGGTACATGTGGCAGAACAAAATTGTGTAAACAGGGTCCAAGTTACAACAATCCAACAATAAAATGTAAAAGAAAAACAGTGATGAGATCTAAGATACGAACCAAAGTCTTCCGAATCACAAGCTCGCCTTTAACCTCTGCTACACAACTCCCGGCCTAACTTTATTCACAAATATTTTAAAATACAGGTAGTTCTCGACTTATGACGGTCTTGAGTTACGACGTTTCGCGGTTACGACGCATTTCCCATTTAAAAAATAAAAATTATTTTGAAATTTTATTTTGAAAAGCCGAGTTACGCAGTTTCCGGTTTTACGGCGTAAACATAGCGGCGGAGGAATAGTGCACTGTCTAAAAAAGCTAAGTCTGGTCTTCTGGACATTCAAAAAACAAAACTGTACTGTGAACGCGGTTTTACGTCGTAAACAAATGCAGAATACGGAGGAGGGACGGAGGAAAGGCTTCACCAGCTTCCCAGTAGGAAATTAACTATTTTCCCTTCATTATGGCTCCCAAATGTATGTGTTTTTTGATAATTATGTAGGGTACAGTGATAGGATAGGCTAAGTGCTTGGTAATACTGTACAGTACTGTATGTATATGGTTCAGTATGTACGTATGTTCTGACTTACGTCGAAATTCGGTTTACGACGCCGCATAGGAACGTATCTCCGTAGTAAGTTGAGGACTACCTTACAATATTCAGATATTTTCTTCAAACAATTGTTGGCTTTTTGTCTGCTGCTATTTTTAACGTTTAGCTACTGTTTTGCTACATTTAGCCTTTAGCTATCTAAATAGAATAAAAGGTATTCTACTGTTCTGCCACTATTAGCTTTTTGCTCTTCTGCTAATTCTATCCTCTGTTTTGCTTGTTTTAGCTTTTAGTTCTTGTTTAGCTCATTTTAGCGGCTGTTCTTCTGGTTTTGACTTCAGCTTCTTCTGCAGTCGTTCAGCGATCTCATCCCATTTTTCGTTATTTTGGTTTGGAAGAAGAAAAACCAGCTGTTTGTGTTTAATGTGCTCACATCTGTCTCCAGGTGTTTTTTTTTTTTTAGTTTATGTTTTATGCTTTTCACTTTAACGTTTTCGTTAAATTCAGGAACACCAAACATGTTTTGGACCTTTCTTTTCCCCAGTTTGACTTTAGCAAGTGTTGCAGAAACCTAACGTCTCGAGGAGGTCAAAGGGTCGGGTGTCTGTTGGTGTTCTGATGGAGGAGGACACGGTTGGGGCAGTAAGTGGTCAGGGGTGTCGGCCTGTCTCTGTGGAGCTGCTCTCTCTGTAACAGCAGCCCTCGTTACTCGACTGCAGCCAGACTCTGAGCGCACCGTCTTGTTCAGAACACCCCACCACCACCACAGATATATGCTCAGTTTCATGCAGAGGAACAAAATGAACGGAGTAGAAGTCCCATTTCAAATGGAGGTTTGATGTGAGGTGATGGAGGAACGCCTGTCCTTTTAGAAATTACAATAAACTGCGACTAAAATAGAAATCCTGATTTGGGAAAGTGAGTTATGGCCAAACGTCATTACAGGCCGGGGCACCGCCGGGGGTCTTGGACATTTTCCTCGGCTTCAGGTCTGAAGATTCACAACAGAACAACAGAGCAGATGGCTGAAGAAACATCAAGCTGTTCCACAAGATGGAGTCCAAAACAACTCGTCCTCTGAATCAGGACACAGTTCAACACAACGCTTTGACTTTTAGACACAAGAAGCTGTGTCTGTTACAGACCGCCTGCCTATCCATCCATTCATCCATCCATCCATCCACACATCCTGCCACCCACCCATCCATTCAAGCATCCATCCATTCATCCACCTATCCATCCATCCATTCATCCACCTATCCATCCATTCATCCATCCATCCATCCATCTATCCATCCACACA
>JBBPBX010031793.1:0-11166 GCA_038048925.1 Garcialebias charrua | reverse complement strand
ATCCATCCATTCATCCATCCATCCATCCATCTATCCATCCACACATCCTGCCACCCACCCATCCATTCAAGCATCCATCCATTCATCCACCTATCCATCCATCCATTCATCCATCCATCCATCTATCCATCCACACATCCTGCCACCCACCCATCCAATCATCCATCCATCCATCCATCCACCTGCCTATCCATTCATCCACCCACACATCCTGCCATCCATCCATCCACACATCCTGCCACCCACCCATCCATCCAAGCATCTATCCATCCATCCACACATCCTGCCACCCACCCATTCATCCATCCATCCAATCGTCCGTCCATCCATCCACATATCCTGCCACCCACACATCCATCCAAGCATCCATCCATCCATCCACACATCCTGCCACCCACCATTCATCCAAGCATCCATCCATCCATCCACACATCCTGCCACCCACCCACCCATCCATCCACACATCCTGCCACCCACCCACCCATCCATCCACACATCCTGCCACCCACCCATTCATCCAAGCATCCATCCATCCACACATCCTGCCACCCACCCATCCATCTAATCATCCATCCATCCACCTGCCTATCTATTCATCCACCCACACATCCTGCCATCCATCCATCCACACATCCTGCCACCCACCTATCCATCCAATCGTCCGTCCGTCCATCCATCCACATATCCTGCCACCCACACATCCATTCAAGCATCCATCCATCCATCCACACATCCTGCCATCCACCATTCATCCAAGCATCCATCCATCCATCCACACATCCTGCCACCCACCCACCCATCCATCCACCAACATCCTGCCACCCACCCACCCATCCATCCACACATCCTGCCACCCACCCACCCATCCATCCACACATCCTGCCACCCACCCATTCATCCAAGCATCCATCCATCCACACATCCTGCCACCCACCCATCCATCTAATCATCCATCCATCCACCTGCCTATCTATTCATCCACCCACACATCCTGCCATCCATCCATCCACACATCCTGCCACCCACCCATCCATCCAATCGTCCGTCCGTCCATCCATCCACACATCCTGCCACCCACACATCCATCCATCCATCCACACATCCTGCCACCCACACATCCATCCAAACATCCATCCATCCATCCACACATCCTGCCACACACCCATCCATACAAGCATCCAAGCATCCATACATACATACATCCTGCCACCCACACATCCATCCATCCATCCACACATCCTGCCACGCACCCATTCATTCAAGCATCCAAGCATCCATACATACACACATCCTGCCACCCACACATCCATCCAAACATCCATCCATCCATCCACACATCCTGCCACCCACCCATTCATCCAAGCATCCATCCTTACATACATCCTGCCACCCAGCCATTCATCCAAGCATCCATCCATCCATCCGTACACACATCCTGCTACCCACCCATCAATCTAATCATCCATCCATCCACATGCCTATCTATTCATCCACCCACACATTCATCCATCCATCCACAAATCCTGCCACCCACCCATCCATCCAAGCATCTATCCATCCATCCACACATCCTGCCACCCACCCATTCATCATCCATCCATCCAATTGTCTGTCCATCCATCCATCCACATATCCTGCCACCCACCATCCATCCAATCATCCATCCATCCATCCATCCCCCTACCTATCCATTCATCCACCCACACATCCTGCCATCCATCCATCCATACAAGCATCCATCCATCCATCCATCCACACATCCTGCCACCCACCCATTCATCCAAGCATCCATCCATCCATCCATCCACACATCCTGCCACCCACCCACCCATCCATCCACACATCCTGCCACCCACCCATTCATCCAAGCATCCATCCATCCACACATCCTGCCACCCACCCACCCATCCATCCACACATCCTGCCACCCACCCACCCATCCATCCACACATCCTGCCACCCACCCATTCATCCAAGCATCCATCCATCCACACATCCTGCCATCCACCCATCCATCCACCTACCTATCATCCATCCATCCATCCACCCACACATTTATCCATCCATACATCATCCACCCACACATTCAACCATACATGCATCCATCCACACATCAATCCATCCATCCACCCATCCATCTTCCATTCATCCAACCACCCACCCACCCAACTGTTCATACACTCCTCTGTCCATCCATCCATCCATCCATCCATCCATCCATCCATCCATCCATCCAGCCAGCCAGACAGCCAGCCAGCCAGCCACCCACCCATCATCACATCCAGCCATCTATCCATCCATACATCTATCCATCCATCCACTCACTTGTTCTGGGATCAGGTCTTGGGGTCAGCAGTTGAAGCAGGGAGCTCTGCCCATCATCTCTTCCAGCTCTTTAGCACTAATCCATCTGTCAATGTCAAGCTCCATTCTTCCATCACTCACAAACCTCAGAGATACTTAAACTCCTCCATGTGTGGCAGACCCCCCCCCCCATACACACACACACACACACACACACACACACACACACCACAACCCAGAGAGGACCGTTTCAGACTGAGGACCAGGGCCGGCCCAAGCCTCCATGGGGCCCTAAGCGAAATTTGGTTTGGGGCCCTCTATTTTTGCTAATAATGTGGATTACTGCAATCAACAGTCAGATGATAAGATCATTCACTGACTTATCATAAACCCATTGCAACTCTGATAGCTCTGGTTACATTATCCTATGTGTATTTTGGTACTAAAAGTAACTAAAGGAAAAAAAAAACACCAGTATACAATGTATTTTACTGCAAAAATGTCATCTGGTTTATTAACTTTGGCTCCAAAGAACTGCAACAGTAATGTTCAAAATAATTTGGAGTGCAAGATCTACAACAAGCAACAGATAAAATAACTTGGATGCATAAAATTAATGAAATTGTGCAAAAACAGACAAAAGAAAATAAAAATATCAAGGAAATACTTAAATAATGTAAATGAACAATGAAACCATGTAAAATGGTTTAAACTAAGAAATTTAAAGTTGAATAATTAGTTCTTAAAACTATGTACTGTAAATGTATGTAACAATTTGCAAAAACTGAACTTAAAGACCGTGTAAAGTGAAATTAAATGTGTGTTTTTAGTTTGTCACATGGCATAAATATGTGTTATTAATCACCCATATAAATCTGACTGATTAAAAACATTGTTTACCTTATAAAATTAAGTCTCAAAAATCATGAAAAAACATGATTTTGCCTTGCCCTGGAACGCTGGGGGCGTGTCAGTGCGTGGGCGTGGTTTCAGCGCAGCTGCGCTCGTGTCCTGCTCCTGAGCTGACTGTGGAGAGGCAGACAGGAGCAGAGCCAGTAAACCTGCTCTGTTTTTATCTGAGTTCTGTCTGTAACAGCTACTTTTTCCAAGAGTTACGCTGTTTTTGTAAATAGTTTTCTTGTGTGTTTTTAATCTGGAATGAATAAAAAAAAATAAAAAAAAGAGTTGTACCATGCGGGAATTGAACCCGTGGAGTTTGGGACGGAAGGCAAGCGCTTTATCCATTGACCTATCCAGGCACTACAGATACTCGGTATAAAACCACGCGGTATAAAAACATGTTATGATTTGTACGGGTGCCCTGACCATTGCGACATCCAGGGAAGATGCACGAACGAGGCATAATTGATTAGCTAGCTAACAATGAACAAAATATCTATGCTATTGCTATCTGATGCTATCTGCGATTCGCGAGTGAACGGCTCCACCGAGGTGAATTTATACGGCTGGAGCTGCAGGGGGTGGGGCTATACTAATGAGGACCGCGTGACGAAACGCGGTCCCGTTTAAACCACGCCTAAAAAATCCTGAAAAAGACATATCTTTATACACAGTTTCATCTATAACTCCAAAATTAATTGAGCTACAATTTTGAGACTTTTTACTCATTTACAAGATTACAATTATGACATTTATAATGTTTATTGAAGAAAATGTTGAAATTCACTTTACACGGTCTTTAAAAGATTACAATAGAATCACATGGAAATCATTACCCAAAAAAAATAATCTGTTGCACTTAGGGGGGCCCCTAGTGGCCCCGGGGCCCTAAGCACCCGTGCATAGTTTGCTTATGCCTTGGGCCGGCCCTGCTGAGGACCATGGCCTCAGTTTTGGAGGTGCTGATCCTCATCCCGAGTTTGTTACAGTAGCAAACAAAACTGAAAGTTATGCACCATAACTCATGTTCCCTGAAGGAAGGGAACGAGGTGCAACATACTTGCTATGGGAATTGTGCCCCCGCGCGATTACCTGAAGGAATATCCTCACGCCTTTACGGCTAGGGGCGTCACCGCCGCGCCAGAGGCCCCGCCCTCTGGTTACTTAAGCGGCGTGCGCCCCTCCATCTTCCTCTTGAAGAGTGCACTTCACCGAGCTTTCAGCATTGAAAAGGGCCAGTTATGTTGCACCTCGTTCCCTTCCTTCAGGGAACATGAGTTATGGTGCATAACTTTCAGTTCCCTTTCAGTCATGTTCTCTCGGTGCAACATACTTGCTATGGGAACGTAATCCATTCACGCCCTTGAAATGCTCAGTAAAATGCATGCTAAGGAGAACGTCTGCCTCTGATCAGTAGGCATCCCAAGGTTACTTTCTACTGAATGTTAGAAAGAACAGCCTGAGTGACGTCACCTGCAGTAACATCCAAACTGTAATGCCTTGCAAAAGTATTCAAGGAGCTCCAATTCGCAGCAGCGCAGATGTCTGCAACTGATATACCCTTGAACAATGACCAAGAAGTGGCAAGGCCCCTAGTGGAATGAGTGTGCACTCCAGAGGATGCCTGCTGACCTTTACTACTGTAGGCCCTTTTAATGGCCTCAGTCACCCAGTGTGAGAGGCGTTGTTTTGATAGGGCTCTCCCGGTAGCAGGTGCTGCAAAGCAGACAAACAGTTGGTTTGTTCTTCTCCATTCGGCTGTTCTTTGCATGTAGGTGCGTAAAGCCCTCACTGGGCAGAGAGCCTGTAGCCTTTCCTTATCCTGGTTCAGGACAGAGGCAGGTGGAAAAGAGGAAAGATCAAAGTCTAGACTCCTATAGTTCAAGGTCCAGACCTTGGGGGTGTATGCGGGATTAGGCCTCAGTGTGACCTTTGACCCGTCTGGGGCGAATCTGGTGCACATTGGATGCACAGATAATGCGTGGAGGTCACCCATGCGTTTCGCCGGGCAAAGCGCCAGGAGTAAGGCCGTTTTATAAGATAGTATATCTACCGTAGTCTCACTCAATGGCTCAAATGGGGGGTCGCATAGAGCCCCCAAAACCAAACCGAGGTCCCAACCAAGAGTCAGGATCCTGCTGGATGGTTTAGATCGAAGGACACCCTTCATAAATCTTATTATGATTGGGTGTGCTCAGGTGTCCTGTTTCCCCAGCCTTCATGACAAACAGAAATAGCTGATAATAATAATAATCCATCCATCCATTTTCTTCCGCTTATCCGGGGTCGGGTCGCGGGGGCAGCAGCCCAAGTAGGGAGGCCCAGACTTCCCTCTCCCCAGCCACTTGGAGCAGCTCCTCTGGGGGAATCCCAAGGCGCTCCCAGGCCAGCCGAGAAACATAGTCCCTCCAGCGTATCCTGGGTCTTCCTCTGGGTCTCCTCCCAGTGGGACATGCCCGGAACACCTCACCATCATCATTCATAAATGAATTCAATTTATAACGCACTTTTCATTAGTGAAAATCTCAAAGTGCTACAACCTGTCATCTCCATTAGACAGTTTTGGAGGAGAATTATTCTTATCCTCCTCCAAATTATGGGGCTGCAGACCACGTAGGCGAGCAGACCTCCTTACTCCAGTCCTTCTAGTGGAGTGGCCTCGACCATTGGCCCTTGGCTTCGATGAAGCTCTGGTGCCAGGCAAACTGACCGGGTCCCGAATAAATTTTAAAGACAGTTTTGGATCAGCACGTAGAGACAGGTCACGTGCTACCTGACTGCTGCATGAGTTTTGCGTGTCCCTCATTAATAACAAAGGAGCATTCACCACACAAAAGCGTGGGGGGTTCCTTTCAGTCTTGGTGATAAAGAGTGCAGTTCCCCTCGAACAACAGGAAGAGGAATCTGATTACGTTCAGACTTGTTTTTGTTTGCAGCCAGTTGAACACAGCTTCCTTGAAGGTGTGAAGCTTTAAGTTGCATGAAGGTGCCTGAAACAGCCCCCCCGTCGAGAGACGTTGTCGACTTGGCTCCTTGAGCTACGGCCACGTCACGTGCCCGTCTGTTTGGTGTATTGGCTGTTTCGCCTTTGATAATGGGGCGAGAGCCTAAACACGTGACCCTCCTCACCTGCCACTGTAAGGGGCAAGGAGGGTGTTTACAGACGCCACTGTGTCTGCTCACCGCAGATGAAACAGAGGCAGTCTATACCATACCATACCATACAATTTTATTTATAAAGCACTTTAAACAGGAACAAGTCCACACCAAAGTGCTGGAAAGTCTGCCGGGGTTTATTAAATATTCTAACACCCCGTGGTCCGTGAGGGAGGGGGGAAGAAAAAAAACCTCCCTTTATCATGGCATGCAGGTCAGAAGGATCTGCTTTGCTAGGAGAAGCTGTGTGTTGTTGTTGTTGTTGTTTTTGTTTTTTTGGAGTCAATAAAACAGAGAATTGCTGTTTCATGATTTTATTTGTGCTTACGTGGCATGACGTATATGATTTCAAGTCACTCACAGCAGAGAGGGCATGATTGGTGCATGCTGATAACAAACCAGCTTTTTGTACTATGTTACAAATAAAGTCTGGGTTTAGGCGGATCATTCCCGTTACCGCGTGGGCGGGTGACCGTGTAATATGAAAACGTGAGCCTGGTTCATCAGGCCTGTTTCTGTCTGTCGTCGCGACTCGCCGAAGAGGCCCTATGTTTGGACATTTGGCGAGGGACAAACCTGTTCTTGTTCCAGGCGTGCTTGTTACGAGGAGGGCCCGAAGGGGGTCTCTGCCTGGGCTCCTCCTTGTACGCTGGACGCTTTTGCGGTGGGGCACGCATCGTCGAGTGGTGCCTGGGCTGGGCAGGTCTTCCCCCGCATTTTCCCTTGGGGGGGGCGCAAAGCTTCTACGGGGGATCCCCACCCGGAGAGCCTCTGCCTGTTTGCGTCTTTGGTCCAGTTTCGTCTGAATCCGTTCCAAAGCTTTTCCAAACAGCCCTTCCGGCTATATCAAGTGATGGAGAAAAGGCACCTTTTGTCCCTCGGGTAAGTCCGTCAGTGTCATCCAGAGATGGCGGGTCGCAATGACCACCTCCGCCATCTCTCTGCCCTGAGCAACCGCAGCAGTCCCCATCATTCGGAGCACGAAGTCAGTTGTTCTGCGGGCTTCCTCCAGCTATTCGGCAGCCGCCTGCTTGTCCGTTGCTACTTGAAGCTGCTGCAGCTTTTTTGCTAGGTAGGCTTGCATCAGAGCAGACGTGTTCATGGCGCGCGCCGCAAGTCCTTTAGCCCTATAGCATTTCTCGAGGAGAGACGCCGAGGTCCGGCAGGCCCTGCTGGGAAGAGTTGGTTTTGCTCCTGAAGAGTTTGGGGCCAGGTGAGACGCCAGAGTGTCCTCTATTTGAGGCACGTTAGCTAAACCCACCTCGTCCATTCCATCCACGTCGAGAAATTGTGAGAGGGGAAGGAGCATAGGGGCTCGTGGGTGAGTCCAGGTGCGTGTTAGTTCCGTGAGAAAGTCTGGGAACACAGGCATCCTCTGCCTCGTGGCAGCCTGCTGCTTTGAATAAAAGTAATTTCCCGCTAGCCTCGTAACCTTTTGGCGAGGCGGGGGTTCGGCCAGGGCACTTGTAGTGCGTCCGCTGCTCTGTGGCACAGTTCAAACAGAGCAGGGATGGAAGAGTCCGTGTCCGGGAGAGCGGGTAGGGGGGTCTGGGCGAGTGCGTCACCCTGATCCTCCACCTCTACGTCCGCCTCCTCCATTGAAAATTCACCCGAGGCCGAGATCGATAACTCGTCGTCGTTCATCATACCCCGGGTGTCGAATTCGACAGTCAGGTCCTCCATGTTGGCCAACGCGTCGGGGGTGTCACCCCATTCGACCCGCGTGCTGTCGTGTAAAGCCATACTCTCCAACTCCGGTGTGGGGGTGAGAGGTTCCGTTGTGTCTGCGTCCGCAGACGTGGCCAAGGTCCCCATGGCCTTGGCGACAATGTCGACCTGATGCCGCAGCACCGTATCCATCATAATGCTGCAGTGTGGGCAAAAGTCAGGTGCGTCCAGCGCAGTTTTTCCATGAAGCATTCCCAGGCAGACAGGACAGGCCTCGTGGGTGTCCGTCGCCGCAAGATAAAAACCACAGCCACTTGGGCAGGCGCGCGAGGTGGGGCTCTCCGCCGCGGTGGTCTTCCTTGGAAGTTTTGCTTTCCGCTTTCCCTTCTCCGGAGCCATTCTGTCCGAGACGAGGCGAGCGAGTCCTTCCAGAATTCTTCGTCTTCTTTCTTGAGATGTCTCCTCCGTCGTGTTGCTTTCGCTGGCCAGCCCGCTAGCTTGACGTAGCGAGGCAGCCTCCTTTTTTTTTGGCGTAGTTAGCGCCGTCGCAAAGCAATCTGTAGAGAGAGGAGAGAAAACTTCAGGGTTAGGTGGAAAAATGTTGGACTAGGCTCGCTAGTCCAGCAGTACGCAGGAAATAATTCTCTGTGCGCTCTGTGTAGGGAGCGAGCTCACCTCGAATGAGCGATGAAGGCACCACAGAAATTCCGCGAAGAGGTAGTTCAGGTTTAAGCGAGGTGAAGGGCAAAAAAGAGGAAGATGGAGGGGCGCACACCGCTTAAGTAACCAGAGGGCGGGGCCTCTGGCGCGGCGGTGACGCCCCTAGCCGTAAAGGCGTGAGTATATTCCGTATGTAAGTATGGGGGCGCAATTCCCATAGCAAGTATGTTGCACCGAGAGAACATGACTGAAAGGGAACCTGAGCATAAATGTGTCTTTTACCCTCACATGGAGCTTTTCTTTGAGAGACGTTCTGACAGAAGAATGAGAGGAAAACATAATCTATGGGCAGCACGGTGGCGCAACTGGTAGAGCTGCTGCCTCTCAGCGAGAAGGTCCAAGGTTCAAATCCCGGTCCGGGGGCCTTTCTGGGTGGAGTTTGCATGTTCTCTCCGTGCATGCGTGGGTTTTCTCCGGGTGCTCCGGTTTCCTCCCACAGTCCAAAAACATGCATGTTAGGTTGATTGGTAACTCTAAAATTGACCCTGGGTGTGAGTGAAACAGGTCCCTCTTGTAAATGAGTCCCCGTGGCTCAACGAGGACAGCCTGTATGAATAAAGGTTGAATGAATGAATGAATCTGTCTTCTGTCATGCCATTTTTTATTTTTCAGTGAGAAGTTGTTGAGAATAATGAAATAATCAATAAGATATTCTTCCAATAAAATAATGCACATCACTCGCCAAGTTTTATGCCAAAGTTCTAAGATTTTGTGCAATCTGTTAGCACTCGGAGCATGTGATGAGGATGACTCTCAGCTACTACCACACCAAACTTTAGCTCAGTATCTGTAAATCTTACTGAGTCATAGACCTATTTTTTGTTTGCTTGGGTCCATTGGCAGTGGCATTCGTTTTGAATCAGGTTGAATTCTAAAGTTAATCAGTTGTAGATGTTCATACCAACATCGATTAAATCTTTGCTTGGAGCAGATGCAGTTGAACATCTGTAAAAAAAAAAAAACAGAAGCCTGACGACACAGCTGCAACAACGTCCACAGCAGAGGAGTTCATTGAATCTTTGGCTTTGAGCTGGGGGGTTGAAACTGCAGTTAAATACCATTTTACTAACACTGACAAGGATTAATCAAATTAAACTGAATCAATCAAATTCATGCTAATGTCTCAATGAGATTACCTGTCAAATTGAAAGTAAATAAAAAAATCAGGTGTGATTTGAACATTTTTAGCCCAAGCTGCCTCTTTCTGAATTTTCCAGGACAAACAAATACAGTCGGACCCAAACTGACCAAAAACTCACTTTTAGGTTTCTTTCCCATTCAGCTCTCTACGAAATGAATAATTTAATATATATTTCATGATAAAGACTAATTAAAACAGGAAACTGAAGACAACACACCTCATACTGGGAAAGTGAAAATAAACCATCAGAACAAAACAAACCAGTCTGAAACAACGCTCAAGTGGCAGCATATAACCCAACAATGCTCAATGCACCTTCTTGTCCAGGTTATTAAAAATATTTCAAACCTCTCATCCTGTCTGTGCCACAGCTTTTTATTTTAAAGTAATTAAACTTTCCCACCTTCAACAGAGCCCACTGTGTGTCTGGAACCTGTGTTTGTTAACATGTGGACATAAAGCGCGGCCGAGGAATGCAGTGAAACCCTGAGCAGCGCCACTCAAACAGTCCTTGACAGTAAGACGAGCCCGTTGACACTCCGGTGCCGGGACCCACAGCGGAAGTTTGGAAATAACAGAACGACGGGAACAGCATGAGTCCTCTGTCAGACCTCTGAGGGAGGGGGTCTGAGTCAAGCAGGAGCTAAAACAAGTTGTTTCCCGTGAGCTAAATGTGAGCTGATGCCATTTGTTTACCTTTCTTCCTGTTGAAGGCGCGGTTCATAGTGGAAAATGTGAGGGCCCTGCTGACTTCCTGCCAATCTTCCACCTGGAAAAGAAGCGAGCGAAGGAAATTTAAAACGGTTTCAACCTCAAACCGCTGCAAAAAAAAAATAAAAAATGGCAAAACGTCTGAAAACAAAATAACAAAAGAAAACGAGCAGTAAGCCGATGTTCCCCGTCACTGAAGGATTTAAACAGTAAGTGTTTGTAGTTTTGGAGACGAGTGTCTTTCTGGACTGGAACTGAACAGGGAATGAGAGTAAACCTAAATGTTTTTGGTGCAAGATATTCAAGTGGGTACAAGTTACACTGTGGAGAAGAACAGAGGAGGTTTTAATTTTTTGCTTGTCTGAGGCAGCACAGAGGGATGGATCATGATGCAACTTTATCCACCACCAAGCGCAATGGAGGAGCTACCGGGTGGCCAATGGTGGCCTTGTCCACATAGATTCATCTATGGCCACAAAAATCATGTGAAGCACCTATACTTTTAAGCAAAACAAACACACGCACACATATATTATACCTATATATAGAAAGTATATACATTCTTA